>LPNX011039427.1:0-31070 GCA_001517045.1 Pseudotsuga menziesii
TATATTTTGATGTTATATAGTGATATTGAGAATTAACTTGTTAATAAAAAGAATAAAAATTAAATTTATTATAATAATTAAACATCCAAAGATACATTACTAATGTGTCACATCTTGGGCATTGGTGCAATGTGACATAACCCTAGACAAATATCAGAATGTAACATAACCCTTGATGAATGTCACTAATGTAACGTTACAATGCGGCATACATTTTACATTACTATGTAGAATGTGGATGGTTTAAACCATTTCTTTTGTCAAACGACTATATATATATATATATAAAGAAAATTCTTAAATAAATTTTCTAAACATCTAAAATCCAAACCATTTATTTATTAATCAAAATATAAATACATTATTAATTAATTATTAGAGCCATCTGTACATGGTTTCTTTGAGAAATTATTTGGGTTTTCTCGAAAGAGAGATCGACGTATTTGCAGCATCCATGAGGGTGATGAATCACCAAATCCTCCATCAGAAGGAGATGAAGAATATCCATGCACAACTAAAGATCTAATAGTCCAACATCTAGTTGGTGGTAACGTGGAAGGTGAGATGAATCCAAATTTCTTTGTGGCTGAATTCAAGATAAGTGCAGAAGAGATGGGGCAGATTGATGATGGAAAGACATCTTTTGGATCTGATCCAAAAGATAAACATGATTCAGATTTAAAGTCACCCCTTGAGCCTCACAAGGAAGCACAAAATGAGCACATCTCAGTAGGGTGTGAAGCAGAGAAATGGGCGGGTGAACAAGCCATCATAATTCCCCCACATAAGGAGGAGAAAATAACACATGGTGAGTTAGTAAATTCTGATTTTTATGTTTCATTGTGTAAGTCTGATATGGCAGCCACTTCTAGTGATGAGTTCAGAGTGGTTGAGCCCCCTAGTGATGAGGTTCAAAATTCTGGTGTAAAAAATGAATGCAGTATGAAGGATGAAACTTTGAGAGAATATCTTTCCAGTGCACCAAGGATGAATGAGCAGTTAAATTGCAGCCCAAATTATGTTGTTGAGGACTTAAAATATGAATATATTGCAGAAACAACATATGGATCAGATTTCAAAACCTCGAGTGCATTGCATGAAATTGATCCGGAGATGGAAAATGAAGAGGAGGAACATCTACAAGAACCTCATCTTCTTGCAGGGTCATTGAAGATGGATGAACAGAAGATCCAAGAGGCCCTGAAAATTCTCCATGACACTCATTCTTCAGTGTCAAGGATGTGTTGGGAAGCTTCTTTAATGGAAGACCAATCTTCCTTTGAAGCCACGGAGAATATCCAGAAAGCAATGTCCACAATCAAAGGTAATTTCTCACAATTGCTTTCAGATAAAAATAACATGTTTGATCTTGTTGAGTTATTGCGGGAAGCATCACTACATAATGAAGAAAGTATTTGCATATATGAAGAAGAGAACTACAAGCTCAAAGGTGATTTGTTGGCCACCCAAGATTCTTTGAGATACACTCAAAGTGCCCTCTTAGCATCACAAATGAAGATAGAGCAATTCCAACAAGAGTGGAAAGAATTGACTGAATCCTCAATCTTTCTTGAGAGTCATCCTTTTTGGGTAAATGTCATGGAGGAACCTCATGATTGGGTGGACCATGAGGAGCATTCTATTCAGTATGTGCTTAAAGAGTGTGTAGAATAGTTTTATGAGAACCAAGCACTTGATTTCCTTCCAAGGAAATGTGAGTTGTTCCTTGAAGACAGACACTCTCCCATGGAAGGGTGGGATGAGAGCACCCAATTTGGGCCAGCCAATAATGAAAAAGTTGCAGCCATAAGTATGATTACTGAAGGTTGCAAACATGCAAAGAAGGTTCACAGTTCTTTCCCACATGTCATAGATTTAGAAACACCAGTGGGTAATGAACAGTGGGTGAAGAAATTTTTCTGGTTTGTGTCACATGCACAACAGGGGGATCATGATTTGTCCCCATGGGAGATAGATCCTATTGCAGAAGATATGGATCATTATAGATCATATAAATCAGCAATAGATATCTCTGATTCATCCACTTGGTGGTTGGATAGAGGAATCATAAAAGAGGAAAATATGGAAGGTAAAATTTTTATGTCTTGTTGCAAGAAAATTGTTTTTAATATTGCTGATTTTTCTATGATTTACAAGCAGCAGAAAGGGCATGTGTGTGCAGCCACTTTTGAAAAGAAGGCATCAAATCTACACATACTTTCAATGTGTGGGTCAATTTATGGATTTTTGCACCCTTGGATCAATGGCAGAGAGTTGAGCCATTGGATGAAGAGGGGAGCACCTGTTGAGTTCCATAGAGACATATTTGGAATGAAGACCTTGGGAGGGAAATTTGTTTATTTCTGCAATAATTCTTTTGTTGTCACTGACATTGTCTTGACATGTGAACAGCAACAAAGACTTATTTTGCAGCTATTATATACCTCCCATATACATGCACATGAGGTGCATTCCGATTTGCATGTGCTTGAGAAGTTTGAGGTCGATCAATATGAAGATCAAGCACTTGCATGGTTCCTAAGAGATTATGAGTTGCCTCTAGGAAAATGTTGTACAATTTTGGAGGAGGCACATGATCACACTGTCACTCAGAAAACTAATGGAGGAATGTGTGGATCCATTATCTTGATTGATGAGCATTGTATGGATTTGGCTCACAATTCTTCACCCCACACTTCTATTTCAGCTACATCATGCGGGGATGAAAATTGGGTGAAAGGATTTTTTCTATTGATGCCACAAGAGGATCTTGATATTTTCACTCTTCTAGTTGAGGTATTGATGTTCAAACCATGTGGTTTGACAAGTGCATTAGTAGTGGCTGAATTATTCCCACCTAAACCATTTAGCATGAAATTTTGTCCGTCTATTGATTGGGTGGCTAGACACATGATTGAGATGTGTGCACTGGAGGGTAAAAATTTTGCTTGCATCAATGAAGAGACATTGGACAAATCAAAGAAATTGTATGAACAATGGAATCAGCATGTATGGCTGCTATATGATGCTTTCAGTATACATGAAGGAGCATGGGATAACCTCCTGTGTATTCATAACAACAGTGGCCTAAGTTCCAGTGCTAGCTTGCACATGGATTTTAATACTTTAGAGAGGCTCAAGATGATTTGGTCCCGCATTAAGGAATTCCATGTTTGGTGGGAGATTTTAAAAAATGTTCAGTTTGGCATGGGGAGAGATGAGCTCCCAATATGGTTGTATGATTTTCATAACCTCATTTTCCTCCTCTACAATGATAAAATTCTGTTGTTTTTATTGATCGGTGGAAGGAGGCATATAAAACCATGGGATCCAGGCATTCTTAGGAATGACAGAGTTCAAAAGGTGGCAGAAAAATTTGGGTCCTTGCAAGTCAGGCAGTGGGATCCAGGAATTATGCTCAGTTACTTTAACTGGGTTGGAAATTTTGCTAAAGGAAGTGGTATCAAAAAAATGGCTATGATCAGAGTCGTGCAGCAAAAACATGGTGGAAAAATTTACAACACTATGTGGTGCTTCTGCTTGAGGACAAGCAGATTTGGGAGGGGAGGACTGTCATGTTCCCTCAAATTGACCATTAAAAGTGTTGACCATGTTAAGTTCCTAGGGGCTCAAGTTGTTATTAATTATTCCTCCTAGGATAAATTTTTCCTAAATAATTGTTCTAAGGCATGTATTTAATTTTATTTCAGCAATTTTATTTATTATGCACAATAATGATGTGGAATTAAGGCTCCCATGTCAAGAGGGTGCATTGGGGAAAGATAGTCAACTTTCCTTGGTAAAAATAAGAAAGTTCATGACAAAAGCAAGAAAGAGAATAAAGGGAAGTTTCCTAAAAGAAGAAAAAGCAGAAAGAAGTAAAAGCAGGAAAGTTTTTTTAAGGAAAGAAAGAGTTTCCTTATGTGCCAAGAAAAGCATAAAGTTGTCATAAATCAAAAGAGGCATCTTTTGACTAAGGGAGGGCGCAGTTTCTAATTGTGAAGGATTATTTGGAATTAGAAACAATTCCACATGGTCCTACTTGCCTAATTTCCCAAAGGGGGTGCTTTTGTGGCTAGGGTTAGGTCATCCATGGGGTTGACTTGCTCTCACAGGTCACCATTGGCCTCAACTTACTAAGCAGGTCATCCATAAGTATATAAAAGATAAATTCAAACCCATTGCTTCAGTTTGGATGTTTTGATATTGTGGTTATGCTATGTGAGCATACTTTCTGAGTGTTGTGCCTCAGAACATTGGGTGATGGTCCCCAAACCCCTCCTCCCTTCTCTTCTATATCCCTTTCTATCTATTGCAGGTTTATGGAGCGATAATTTCAGCCATTGAAGATTATTCCAGAAGTTATTACAGCCTCCACCAAAGTTCTGGTTGAGTTCCAGTGAAGCCCATGCTTCATCCGTGCTCACAACCACTTTTGCCAGTCATGTTCTGGGCCTCCTGCCCCTTATTTTGGAGCCTCCCTGTAATGGCCAGTTTGGTATTTGATTTCTGATCTGTAGCAGAATATTACTCTGTAATTTATATATATCAGGTCGAAACATATTTGTTCACAAAGAATTTTGTCTTCAGTTTCCTCAAAAAAAGCTTATTTTATCACTGTATGGGGGAAAATTGATGAATCAGAGTGCTATGAGGAATATGCAAGGTTGGGGAACTGTATGAAGAGGTTTTATATGTTCAGTGGGATGTTATTTACCTCTGTAATAATTCATATGTATCTCAGAAATTAAATCTACACGAATTAACTGCTTAAATCTAGACCCTAGCTAGATTGCTAGCTTTCATTGACTAATCTTGCCAAATTTGATGTAAAATGAGTTCTGCTAACTCAAACTGAGCCCTATTTGTTCCTGTGGGTCACTGACAGACTCACCTTCCCTTAAATACCTCTAGAACAATTTTTATTTGGGTATTTAATGCATTTTTGGATCCTCCATTGCGCTGGATTTAACTAGGCCAAAACTGTCGGAAAAACCAACATTTCTTCGAAACTAATCAGAACTTTCCAGAACTTATGAAAACTGTCCAAAAATGTTTATTATGTTAAATTAATACTGTAACAACCCTCTGCAAGTTTTCATAAGCCCCTGGTTGAAACAGACCGAACTACTCTTCCTAGTTTCACGGTTTGACTGCCCAGAAGCGTGGTAGTAGGTTTCCGCGGAGCGGACTCTGAACCCTAAATGGAATCAGATCTAAATGTGTTAGGGAAGAGGAAATTCTATGTCTGAAATATCTTTGGTTGCTTCCCACTACTCAGTCCTTTTGCTTGCAAAATTTCCCAGAAGAAATCCCTGATTTGCCCAGTCCGAGAAGGCCTTGTGAGAATTAATTCAATTTCAGAAATTTTAATAAAAAAATTGCAGCAAGTTAATATTCTTATTTGTACATCATATAAGGGATATTACAATCTAGTCTTTCGGCAAGCATTGTTTTGGATCCAACAAACCATGGGCTAAAGCTCTATCCAAGAAATGTGCTATGCTCTTCTTTCTTTGCTCTAGGTTTTCCCCCGACATTCTCTCATGCAGATGTTAGTATCTCCAACCCCACAACCTTTCTTTCATTATTTAGCACTATGTGCATATCCACTGCTTTATAGCTCTCTTTTTCTTTAGCGTTTTGTGCAGATCCACTGCTTTATAGCTCTTTTTTTCTTTAGCGCTATGTGTATTCGTTTGGTCTTATTTCCATTCCCTGGCAGTCGATGTAGTTCTAGTGTACCGTACCATTCATAGAAGGTAGTATGGAGGCGTGACTATATTTTAAGCAAGTGTCGAAGCGTCTGTCCCATTCAAGCAAACATAAATAGATATTAAAATGAGGTTTGTGAAGCAAACAGAAAAATATATTGAAATGAGGTTTGTGAAATCAAATAATAGAGGCCACAATGGACACAAATGGAAACGAGAAACAGAAACATGAACTTAGCTGAGAATTCTTGAATTCTCTCACCTCTTAGCATGTCAGGGCTAACACTGCTCTTCTTTGCATCTTGATTCGACTTGAGTGAGATCTTGCATATGATTTAAGAAACGGTTACTGAATGCAGAAACGATTACTGAAGTGGCACTGGTTTACATAACAGACTCCTCCATGTCTCCTGTATTTACGCTAATAGACTCCTCCACATCTCCTATATTTACGCTAACAGACTCCTCGGCGGCTAACAGTCTCCTACGAACTCCTAAATCAGCGATCGGCTCTCCTAACAGACTCCTAAATCGATCGCTAGTTAAGCTATAAATGGCTAGTTAAAAGATCAGACGATTAAACACATCCCAGTCATACACTTGGCATGTTTTGGTGGAGCTTAATGATCCGCTCAAGCAAGTCCATCCCCAAAATATCACATATATGCGCCTATCGGCATAAATATATAATTTTATATATTCATTATTCATACAAGATTGTGTGTTAGTATAAGCAAAAAATAAATACTATTTAATAAACAAAAAAAACAAAACCGATATGAAAAAAAAAACAAATTGTTATGACTTTAAATAACCACCCTTTAACCGAAGCTTATTTAAATTTTAATCAAGATGCATTTAAGCATAACAAGATAGGACAACCATGAAATAAATCTATGTTGTACACTTTGGTTAATCTTGTTAGTGCACTCAAGTCCAAAATCTGAGATAATATCTAAATGCCTATCGACGGAGTTAATATTTCCTTACCATGAGACTACTACGATTAGCTTTACAAGTAGATGTTGAGCATAGGTTTCAATTTCATGCACTGAATTCTTGAGAACTCTCTTAACCATGAGATTAATATGATTAGATTTACAAGTAGTTGTTGAGAACATGTTTCAATTTCATGCAGTGATGCGGCAAAAAATGCTTCATTGTATACAACTCTAGCACAACCACAAGTAAAGTGGCATGTGAATGTTGATAGGCACAACAAACCACTTAGTTTTGTGAAGATAACTAGATATTAAAGACAGAGTAAAATATATACTTTTATATCCATTATTCATACATTGTTACACTTAATATAAGCACAAAACAAATACTATTTAATAAATAAAAAAACTGATATGATTATTTAACCACCATTTAAATGAAGCTTATTTAAATCTTAATCAAGATGCATTTAATCTTACAAAGATACGTTGACCATGAAATGAACCCCTGTTGTACAATCGGGTTAATCTTGTTGATAAATCTGAGATAATATCGAGATGCCTATCGGCATAACAAGATTATTGACAAGGATTTCAGTTCCTACCACGGATAGTGATGATGTTGGCAATGAATCTATACACCATATGATTACAAGTAGCATTAGAGAAGAGACACAGAACTTAATCAAGGCGTGAAGTCAATGTTAGACTATTCGTACATTATTCTGATGTGTAACTAGGTGATGCGTTGGAATTTGATGGACATATGTTCGTCATGAGGCATTTTACCCGTCAAAATACTAAGTAAAAAATTTGCTAAGCCATATTTTCAAAGGTTAATTATTTTTTCAAACTAGCATTAATTTTTATTAATGAGCTTGTTAAAATATGTGTATGCTTAGATAAGTCGCATGTAGTAGGTGGTTGTTATTATATATGTAATAACAAAGATTGAAACTTATTCGTTTGATTAAAGAGTATGTGGGTGAGTTGTCTTTGAATGGGTATGGCTTTGCTTTGTTCAATTTCTTCTCTTTTTGCTTATATTGGCTTAGTGTTGTCACAATAAGGGTCGTGCCCTTTCTTTTGGACTTTCCTACCTTCCTTCAGAGAATAAGTCAGTTTTCAAGTCCAAAAGTGCAACTTCGAGAGAGAGGTGGGTACCATTTTAGAAGAATAAGTCGATATTAAACTATGTTAATGAAGGAATTAACACTTTTGATCGACAAAGGCATAAAAACATGGTTTTGTTGTGGGATCCTACCAATCCCACTTTGTACGCTTCCAATACTTCTAAGTTACAATTTATAGATCTTATTGTTCACACATCTATTCACTTTTTTTAAAAGATTTATTTAATATGATTAAAACTTGTAACCTTTTATTGTTATTGTACTCTTAGTAATTTGTTGAAACAAATGCTTTTAGTCATGGGCTAAAAAAAACTTCAAAATGAGTTTGAAGTTGAAAGTGGTTTCTTCTTATCCATTTATAGCCAAGGGAAAGTGAATGACCCAAAGAAGAAAAAAAGCACCATGAATTGGTTGGTACTAATTTTAACTCCCCCACAAAAGCACTTTGAGAATTAAATTGAACCCCATGGCTGTCAATTTGAATGGAAAATTGTATCACATCACTCGATCAAGAATTTTTATATCTTCAAAGTACTATGTAAAATTATATAAGTTTACATTATTCTATTTTTATAAAATTAAAATAAATGAATTACCTATATTGAAAATAAATTCCTTCAATTATGAATGAAGCAAAGCAAAAGAGATTTATTTTTATCAAATTCTCATCAAAATGTATCATGGAAAATACATAGAAAACTCCACTTCCGTAAAATATTTGTTGTAGATTAGTATGTACAAGTTCACGTGCAATAATAGTTGAGGAAAATGTATACCTTTGGAAAACATCCTTCTTAAACTTATTTTGACAAAGAAAGTAGATAACATCATAGTACAATCTCGATTGCAAAGAGTTTTTTTAATGAATCTCGTCTACAAATGGCATATTATATTTATCTAGCCTTTTAACTCAAGTCCTTTGGAATAAAATGTCACAATTTCAATTACACCATTGATGTGCAACATGTTAACCTTGAAAATTTTGGTATGTTGCATTACATGTGGCTTGACATTAACTTCTCGAGAGGATTCTAGGTTCCACCTTTTGTCAGTTTCCTAAGTTTATCACTTAATTTAATTCAAATGCATAATGTCAACACATGTTACTTTTGAGTTTTATGTGTCATTGTTAGTAGGTATTTTACCCTTTATTTTCAGAGTATATTATCAATGAAAACGAGTAAATGAATCTATTGTTATGTTTTAATTAAATATTGAAATCCTTAATAGAAACATATCTTTTAATTGAAAAGTAAAATGTCACAATTTCAATTACACCATTAATGCAACATGTTAACCTTGTAAAATTTTGTTTGTTGCATTACATGTGGATTGAATTTAACCTTCATAAAGGATTCTAGGTTCGGTGTTTTGTTTGTTTCTTAAGGTTATCACTTAGTGTACTTCAAATTCATGACGCTAGCACATGTTACTTTTGAGTTGTTTGTGTCACTCTTAGTAGGTTGTTTTGTTCCACCCTCAATTTTCAAAGCACATGGTCAACAAAAACATGAGTAAATGAGTCTATTGTTATCTTTTAAATGGAAATTAAACTCCTCAATAAAAGGGTGAAAACACGAAGTTGGGAAACAATTATGTGATAAATCGCTTTTTTGTATAATTTCCAATTTCTCAGCCGAGAAAAAAGTCAACATATTTTTTCGGCCGAGAGTTGTAATATATCTTGAATGAGAAATTAACCATGGTTAAAATTCTATTGTCCGATAGTTATTCCATAGTTAGATAAGTTTTCGGCCGAGAGTTTTAAACTTTCTCATCAAAGAGTATTGCCATAATTTTTACATTCAACTCTCAGAAATGTTTCTCGACTGAGAGATTAGATTCCTTTTTAACTCTCGGTTGAGAAATGTTTAACTATATAAATCCAAACCCCCTCCCCACTTAGCCAATCATCATCATAATTTTTCTGGTTTTTCACTCTCAGGCTTCCACCCCAAAAACTAAGTCGTTGCTTTTAACGCTTGGTCATTGGCTTTTCGGGCTTCCGCTTAGTCCATCGTCATCATTTCATTGGTTTTTCGATCAGGGTAAGAGGCTTTTGGGGTTCCTCTTATTCCGCCATCATACCATTTCAGGTTTTTTGGTCAGGAAGGGTAACCATTTTTCGCACTTGGTAAGGCCTTTTTGGGCTTGCAAGCAGATTTTGGGCACCCATTTCATGTGTCGTTTCAGTCGACCATCATCATCATTCTGGTTCACACCAAGATGAAGGGGTTTCCACTCAATAAGGTCATAATTCTATATCTGGGTACATGTATTTTTTCATTCTTTGTATCCGAAGATACATGCTACCTTTCTTTCCTGAAATTACCGGTTCTCATAAGGTCATGTTCAAACTCTCTATATTTTGGTTATGCCACCTTTTATGTATTGAATTTACCATCTCTTAGGCCTTGCTAGGAATTGATTGGGCATTTGATAACAAAGCTGTAATTAACTTAAATAAATAATGACCCTACAGCTTGTAGGTACGGGTTAAAGCCCAAGCCCCAAGAAACAATGTTTATCATAGGTAGGTAAGTCTCCTTTCTTTCCTTATCTACGCATGTATATAGTAGCTCAAGTTTATTTGAAAGATGTAATTATCATAGTATAGGTGGCTCTGATGCAGCCACAAAGCCATGTGTATTTTCCCTGCCACTGTGTGTTTTCTCTTTCCTATTGTTGTGTCTTTTTCTGCTTTCCCAGTGTATTTTATCCTTCCCTCCTTGCTCCAACTGGACGAATTATAGATGCGATTGACCTAGAGAGATTTTAGTTCTAGTAGCCTTTGACACTATATTTGGATTATCTGGATCATTCAATTAAACAATTACTATTGGATCTTGAATGGGGAATCTACAACTTAATTAACCAGAGAAACTTCTAGCTATGCTACTGGATATGCTTATGGCTTAGCTCCTGCAACCCTAGCTTATTGTGCTAGTCCTACTACCTACTAGGTAGTGGGTAATTGAAAATAATTGATTTAGGAAAAGGCAAAGATACATAGCTTACTACTAATACTTACAGTAAATGTATTATGTAGGAATACCTCATTCAATAATTATTGGGATGCATAAGCATTATAAGAGGTTGCCTCGGAGAATAATTGAACTCTTTCCTAATATTTTAATTGATATGTAATGAATAAAAGGAGAGTTAGGATAAATGAAAATCGAACTAAATCTAGATTCCAATCCTGTTAAGGGAAGACCCTACATATTGAATCCTAGAATCACCATTGTTGGGCCATTTGGGGTACTGAAAATCATTTATTATTTAGTAATAATTGCAAACCCTAATATGAAAGATGAATGAAATATTATGCAATAACGTTTTTGGAGTTGCATATATATTTTGCTCTACAAATACGGGTTTTCCATTATGTTGCATTCGCCATAAAAAATTGAACGATTGGGGGAGGTTTTTCAAATCGACCAGATAGAACTCTTCCGATGAAACATCCTTCCCCGAATGGCTAGCAATGGAACCTCCTAGGCACTCATTGACTGACTTATTGGAAATGATTTATAACCACTGTGAATGACCTTTAATGCTCAGCTATCCCAACAAAACAAAACAAAAAAACATGCATTCAATGGTTGTTTATTTAGGGAATGTCAATGGTCCACTTGGGGTACTAAAAATCATTTATTATTTAATAATAATTGCATTTTGCATTTCAGAAAGTTTCGCTATGTTATTAGGTATGGAATATTTTATGTTTAGGGGTAGCAGGAACCTATCCACTTGCTAGGTAGGAGAGAAACGAAGCAAGGGCTTGTCCAAACTGAATCATCTGGTCGAAATCGAGAGTTGTTGCCCCACCCCAACCCATGAATGCTATAACCTATGGTGGTGGTGAAACAGATGGCAGGAGACCTACATATTGAATCCTAGAATCAGATAGAGGGTAAAAGAAGAAATAGATTAATATTAGTTATTAGTCCCATCTTCTTGAATCATATTTGAATAGTCCAATTATGATTCAAGACAAGAAGACATGATCCATAGAAATTCCAGTATCTTTTGATTTGTAGACCTCAACCCCAATTATGACCATGATTAGTTCCCACCCCACTTATGTCCATGATTAGTTTCCAACACCCTTTAGTGACAAGGTGCTAGATCATGTTGCAGGACAGAAATAACACTTACTCCTTATAGTTGGATTTGTAATACCCCGGTTTTGACCCTATTTGCATTAAAAGGTACATGATGTATATATTGTAATTAATCATGGTGTGGAGCTAAAGGCAAAATCCCCACCATCGATTTGGTTGTTTTATGTTTCGACGATTGAGATCGTTGCTGATGGTATATCATGCTATTTGACACATTATAGTTTTCGCATCATGTAAATATGAAATTTAATTAAAATGAACCCCCAACCAGCTATGTCAATGCAACCATGATGAAAAGGGAATGATTTTCCTAAGGATAAGGAGGGGGAATTATCAAACCTTGGGCCATTGGGGAAAAGCCATGTGTCAGCTGTTAAACCCATTTAGTTGTCACCCAACCCTTTTGACTTACTCACCTTTCCGTGTCTCATGAGCCAACTACCACATTTAAAACTTCTGTTGTTAGCTGGGGCAGTTATTGCTGGGCAGTGATGTGTGGTAGGACTGTCAGTCCTTGCCCACACACACACTCCACCAGCAGACCCTTTCACTTCACGTGGGCAAGGAGAGTAGGGAATTTGGGGGGGGGGATTCTTCCATTCTATCAATACACATGCAGAGACAGTCGCTCTCTTCTCCTCACACACGGATTGGGATTATTTTACTCACGCAGTGAGCTGGGGAGTCGTTTTCTGTCATCCACGATTTTGTTCCTGTGAATGAGCCATTCACAATTTCTAATGTGGGTGTGTGTTTTCCATACCGACTTGTGGTCCTATGTTTATGTTTCCCTATCTAGGTTGATATTTTTATTTCCTCTTCTATTTCAAGCTGTGTATTTCTCGTTGTTTCAATGTTGAGATCGGGACTATTGTTTTCCCCATGATTTCTGGTTGATGTGGGTTCTTTTTTGTTTTGGTTTGTTGTGGCTATTATTGAGTCATTTTGGCCACGATAGGGCCATTAACAACTCAGGAATCAGATTTCCCCGCCCAATATGTGAACCGCTTGTTTTGTTGCGTGTATGCACTGGTTGGTCTTCGGACTGTGTTGGCTTGCCTGATTTGTTGATGGCATGATAAACCCAACTGTGTTGGCTTGGATGATTTGTGTATTCTTGGCTATGTGTAAGCTTACTTGTTCCTTATTCCTTGGGAAATCATGCCCAGCTCGGGGGTGGCAGTGTTTCTAAGAGATTAAGGAGCAAAATGGCCTATGGTTTGGTGGAACGTTGCAGCGACGTAGCTGGTTGCGGGACGGATACTGCATAAGATAAGTATTCTTGACTATTCCATATCTACAATTATATTTGATGTCTAATCAATTATGATAAACATGTTGAATGCTTGAATGTATGGTTTTGCTTTCGCTGTATGCTTAATAATTATGCATCTATTCTTTTTTTACTTCAAAGAATTTTAGTTTGTCAGTTTTTATTTATGTACAGCTTCATGGGACTAGTTTCTCGGAATAGTTCATCGCTTGGTAGAATCCTCTTCGTCGTTCGAAGGGTCAGGGACATTACAGATTGGTATCATAGCTCATGTTGCAGCATGGCCCTAAATGGGATGTGAAGATGCAGTGACAGAGGTAGGTTGCCCCCTTCCCAGCAAAACAAATGAGAAAATGACAGGAAATATTTCAAGAAAATTTTCTAAGTATGGAAATCATCAGATGGCTTAGGCTGAAGCCCACCCGATACATTGGAGGACTTAGCCGGAAGCTCCTCCGATGCATCGGATAGCCTAGGCGGAAGTACACCCGACGAGGAACAGTGGGAAAGAATATTTTTGAAATGTTTTTTAAGTGGCAAGACCGTCGAATCGTCGGAAGACCCTCCGATACAGACCCCAGCGACGGCGAGAGATAGAGGAAGTCTGAACCGACGAAGCAGCTGGAAAAGCATGAAGGCCCCGCAATAGCAGTGGAAGAAAGATGATAAAGGCACCGATACATCGGCAGGAAAAGGAAGATGGATCTGATACGTCGGCTAGGTTGGCAAGTTTGAGCCACAACGGTGGAAGCAAATAGTACATGATTGAGCCGACGTGGGTGAAAATTCAAAAATTTTCCAGTCTTGAGATCATCAAAAGGATTCAGCTGAAGACCGCAGAAACGTCGGCACATTTAGATGGAAGGACTTTCGATGCCACAGGTGGAGAAAAGGTGAAGACGGAGCTGAAGTGTCGGCAGGGATCTCCTAAAGACCGCCGAAATGTCAGAGAAATTTAGTTGATTGAGCAGCCGATGCGGCGGCAGGCGAAGGGAAAAGTTTTTTCGAAGAGGTGGAAGCATAAAAAAAATTTAGATGATCGAGCAGTCGATGCGGCGGCAGAAGGAAGAAGAAAAATTTCTGAAATTTTTTCTAAGTACAGAAAAAGTTGGAAAACTTTAGAGGATCGGCCAGCCGATGTGTCGGAGGCTAGAGGAAGAGCGGGCAAAAACGTCAGAAAACTTTAGAGGATTGGACCGTCAAAACGTCGGAGAAATTTAGTTTATTGGATTACTGACACATCGGCCATCAGAGAAAATTAGAGGATCGGTCCGCCGATACGTCGGAAGCTAGAGGAATATTGGCCCGAAATGTTGAAAAAATTTTGTTGATTGGACAGCCGATGAGGGTCGGATGAAAGATGAAGATCAAACCGCCGAAGTGTCGGAAGCTTAGTCAACTAGCGACTCGATACATTGGAATATTAGTTGGGAAGAGACCTGATTTAACAAAGGAAAATTTTGAGTTTTCAAGTGTGATTTTTCAGTGGATTTCATTAGTTTTTCAGGGGAATTTTCAGCAGTTTTTCAGTAAAATTATAGGGCTGAAAAGGAGAAAAATGACAGTGATCTTATGCACCAGATTGCATGAAAATCAAATATTTACCAAAAAAAAATGAGGGTGTTGCCCTCGACCTGCTTTGCAGTGGCGGAAATCCCCCTTGACCTCGGTCATCCCCTTCAGACAGTCATTCTTGTGAAAATAAAATTCTATGTTGTGGGCAAATTAGTCAAACCCAGAATTCATAAAAGATGAATGGCACATTGGAAACTAGATCCGCAAGTTACTGAGTGTTCCTCATTGTATGGACTAACTTCGCCCGATAGAAAAGTTTCCTGAATATTCCTATATTTTCTCGTACAGGTGGCTGAAGTTGGCATTCCAGACCAGAATACAGTTGTGTGTAAAAGTGCAGAAATTTGGTGAAAATCGTCATTTTAGAAGTAATGTGATTTTCACACCTGAAGTCAGAATGGAGTATGTGTATAGGCGTTGGAAAGCTTATCCAGCAGAGAACAGTGGAGAATCACCAGAGTTTGAATGAGGAGCATAAAAGTACTAGTGGTTTTTTTGACAAACAATGTTTCTGTCAATATGGACAAATCCAAGAATTGCATGCCTAGAAGTAGCAAAGACCATGAAGACGAACCAGCTATTATGTGGAAGAGGAATTCCAAGCAAAGATGAGGGATTTGAAAGGGAAAATTCCTTAACCCCTGTCTTGCTAACTATATTTATATTTTATAAGATTTGTGTACATAAAAATTATGGCATGGGGATGCTAAAAATGCATGGGGATATGTTTTGCATGCATAGGATATTACATATTGGTAAAAGTAGTGGGAATTATATATTTACAATGAACCACTAATGGTAAATATGGTATTGGTGTTGGTATTGGTGGAAAAACCAATGACACAAGAGCATGGCTAAATATGTTGATGATGTCATTGCACGGGACCATCAACCTTATAAAAAAAGGGATAAGGAAACAAATCCATGATCAAGAAGATGGCAAGCGAATTCTAAAATCCTCTGCAAGAGACCGACTAAACTGGTAATGTCAAGGGTGTAAGTAGGATCCATGTAGGTAATGGTTTAATTATGACAATTGCATGGAGTGGTAAAGGCAAGAGGTCTCATACCATGTGGTTAGTTAAAAATTTATACTACATTCATATAGAAATATATCCTGCCCTGTGAATGTTGATATGAACTTAATAACCAGAAGAAGTGAGGACTGGTGGTATTAATTATATAGTAATGCATCCTATGTGAGGTAGTCATGGTTAGGCCATAGTATGGTTGAATGCATAGTATTCCTAAATCAATACAAGGTAGCATTGAGTGGATATGCATTAAGAGATTTTATAAATCTTGTAGTTATGCATTGAATGGATGCATGTGAAAAGCTTGAGCAAATGTTGTGATGCATTGCATGAATGCATAGAGATAGTGCTTGTGTTATCATGACTAACTAATGGCTGAAAAGATAAATTGATGATAATTCTAGAATTATTTCAAGAGCTGTTATGAATGCAGAATAGTAAGTGCATGAAGAGGGTAGTCATGATCGATTGACTGCCGAAATGCTCTATGGAAGGGCAAGGTGGTACAAATGATACGCCTGTGAAGTAAGGAGTATCTAAACATTTCATTTAAATTGCATAAATGATGTGACTATACCTTTCCATTTTAGTATGATAATGATTCACGTGAAGTAAATGAGTTTTGGTAATATTGATGTGATTAACAGATGGAAGTGTTTAAATGCTATAATTTTGAAAATGCTTCAGTGATTGTTGCAGCAATGAAGTGTTATATCCATGGAGAATTACAAATTGTTTGGCTGATTGAAGTTCAGGTTTTAGGAATATTGTTTGGGGCATGGAAATGTGGGTAAGACCATGACAAAGGCCGAAATCTACCATGTGAAAGAACCAATCCTCATGAGAAGAGTCTCATGGTTGTGGAAATAGTTTGTGTGCAGAATGGGTTGTCAACTTGGACTTGTAAATTTCATATTTGAGAAATTGTTGATAACTACTCATCACTATTGGCTTGCATAGAATTTTGTCAGGAGGACATGTTGCAAGTGGATGTTCATGTTATGCTAGTAAGCATAAAATTACAATGGGAAAAATGGTGCCACTTACAACAGACCAACAAATGAGGATCACCTCATTGCCAAGAAAATCAATTTCTGTAGTAGACAGAGTTGCAAATTCATATTAAATTTAATTACTAATGCCATTGCTTGGTTACTAGAATCCTTTATGAAGGTTAAAGTCAATCCACATGTAATGCAACAAATAAAATTTTACAAGGTTAACATGTTGCATTAATGGTGTAATTGAAATTGTGACATTTTACTTTCCAATTAAAAGATGTGTTTCTATTAAGGAGTTCAATATTTAATTAAAACATAACAATAGATTCATTTACTCGTTTTCATTGATAACGTACTCTGAAAATAAAGGGTAAAATACCTACTAACAATGACACATAAAACTCAAAAGTAACATGTGTTGACATTATGCATTTAATTAAATTAAGTGATCAACTTAGGAAACTGACAAAAGGTGGAACCTAGAATCCTCTCGAGAAGTTAATGTCAAGCCACATGTAATGCAACATACCAAAATTTTCAAGATTAACATGTTGCACATCAATGGTGTAATTGAAATTGTGACATTTTATTCCAAAGGACTTGAGTTAAAAGGCTAGATAAATATAATATTCCATTTGTAGACGGGATTCATTAAAAAAACTCTTTGCAATCGAGATTGTACTATGATGTTATCTACTTTCTTTGTCAAAATAAGTTTAAGAAGGATGTTTTCCAAAGCTATACATTTTCCTCAACTATTATTGCACGTGAACTTGTACATACTAATCTACAACAAATCTTTTATGGAAGTGGAGTTTTCTATGTATTTTCCATGATACATTTTGATGAGAATTTGATAAAATAAATCTCTTTTGCTTTGCTTCATTCATAATTGAAGGAATTTATTTTCAATATAGGTAATTCATTTATTTTAATTTTATAAAAATATGATAATGTAAACTTATATAATTTTACATAGTACTTTGAATATATAAAAATTCTTGATCGAGTGATGTGATACAATTTTCCATTCAAATTGACAGCCATGGGGTTCAATTTAATTCTCAAAGTGCTTTTGTGGGGGAGTTAAAATTAGTACCAACCAATTCATGGTGCTTTTTTTCTTCTTTGGGTCATTCACTTTCCCTTGGCTATAAATGGATAAGAAGAAACCACTTTCAACTTCAAACTCATTTTGAAGTTTTTTTTATCCCATGACTAAAATCATTTGTTTCAACAAATTACTAAGAGTACAAGAACAATAAAAGGTTACAAGTTTTAATTATATTAAATAAATCTTTTTAAAAAAGTGAATAGATGTGTGAACAACAAGATCTATAAATTGTAACTTAGAAGTATTGGAAGCATACAAAGTGGGATTGGGAGGATCCCACAACAAAACCATGTTTTTATGCCTTTGTAGATCAAAAGTGTTAATTCCTTCATTAACATAGTTTAATATCGACTTGTTCTTCTAAAATGGTACCCACCTCTCTCTTGAAGTTGCACTTTTGGACTTGAAAACTGACTTATTCTCTGAAGGAAGGTGGGAAAGTCCAAAAGAAAGGGCACGACCCTTATTGTGAAAACACTAAGCCAATATAAGAAAAAAGAGAAGAAATTGAACAAAGCAAAGCCATACCCATTCAAAGACAACTCACCCACATACTATTTAATCAAACGAAAAAGTTTCAATCTTTGTTATTACATATATAATAACAACCACCTACTACATGACACTTATCTAAGCATACACATATTTTAACAAGCTCATTAATAAAAATTAATGCTAGTTTGAAAAAATAATTAACCTTCGAAAATATGGCTTAGCAAATTTTTTACTTAGTATTTTGACGGGTAAAATGCCTCATGACGAACATATGTCCATCAAATTCCAACGCATCACCTAGTTACACCTCAGAATAATGTACGAATAGTCTAACATTGAATTCAAGCCTTGATTAAGTTCTGTGTCTCTTGTCCAATGCTACTCGTAATCATAGGGTGTACAGATTCATTGCCAAAATCATCACTATCCGTGGTAGGAACTGAAATCCTTGTCAATAATCTTGTTATGCCGATAGGCATTTAGATATTATCTCAGATTTATCAACAAGATTAACCCGAGTGTACAACAGGGGTTCATTTCATGGTAATCGTATCTTGGTAAGATTAAATGCATCTTGATTAAGATTTAAATAAGCTTCATTTAAATGGTGGTTAAATAATCATATCAGTTTTTTTATTTATTAAATAGTATTTGTTTTGTGCTTATATTAAGTGTAACAATGTATGAATAATGGATATAAAAGTATATATTTTACTATGTCTTTAATATCTAGTTATCTTCACAAAACTAAGTGGTTTGTTGTGCCTATCAACATTCACATGCCACTTTACTTGTGGTTGTGCTAGAGTTGTATACAATGAAGCATTTTTGGCCGCATCACTGCATGAAATTGAAACATGTTCTCAACAACTACTTGTAAATATAATCATAGTAATATCATGGTTAAGAGAGTTCTCAAGAATTCAGTGCATGAAATTGAAACCTATGCTCAACATCTACTTGTAAAGCTAATCATAGTAGTCTCATGGTAAGGAAATATTAACTTCGTCGATAGGCATTTAGATATTATCTCATATTTTGGACTTGAGCGCACTAACAAGATTAACCGAAGTGTACAACATAGATTTATTTCATGGTTTTCATATCTCGTTATGCTTAAATGCATCTTGATTAAAATTTAAATAATCTTTGGTTAAAGGGTGGTTATTTAAAGTCATAACAATTTGTTTTTTTTTCATATCGGTTTTGTTTTTTTTGTTTATTAAATAGTTTTTATTTTGTGCTTATATTAACACACAATCTTGTATGAATAATGAATATATAAAATTATATATTTATGTCGATAGGCGTATATATGTGATATTTTTGGGATGGACTTGCTTGAGCGGATCATTAAGCTCCACCAAAACATGCCAAGTGTATGAATGGGATGTGTTTAATCATCTGATCTTTTAACTAGCCATTTATAGCTTAACTAGCGGCCTATTTAGGAGTCTATTAGGAGAGCCGATCACTGATTTAGGAGTTCGTAGGAGACTGTTAGCCGTTGAGGAGTCTGTTAGCATAAATATAGGAGACGTGGAGGAGTCTGTTAGCGTAAATACAAGAGATGTGGAGGAATATGTTATGTAAACCAATGCCACTTCAGTAATCGTTTCTGCATTCAGTAACTATTTCTTAAATCATATGCAAGATCTCACTCAAGTCGAATCAAGATGCAAAGAAGAGCAGTGTTAGCCCTGACATGCTAGGAGGTGAGAGAATTCAAGAATTCTCAGCTAAGTTCATGTTTCTGTTTCTCATTTCCATTTGTGTCCATTGTGGCCTTTATTATTTGATTTCACAAACCTCATTTCAATATATTTTTCTGTTTGCTTCACAAACCTCATTTTAATATCTATTTATGTTTGCTTGAATGGGACAGACACTTCGACACTTGCTTGGGATATAGTCATGTCTCCATACTACCTTCTTTGAATGGTACGGTACACTAGAACTACATTGACTGCCAGGGAATGGAAATAAGACCAAACGAATACACATAGCGCTAAAGAAAAAAAGAGCTATAAAGCAGTGGATCTGCGCATAACGCTAAAGAAAAAGAGAGCTATAAAGTAGTGGATCTGCACATAGCGCTAAATAATGAAAGAAAGGTCGTGGGGTTGGAGATACTAACATCCGCATGAGATAATGTCGGGGGAAAACCTAGAGCAAATAAAGAAGAGCATAGCATATTTCTTGGATAGAGCTTTAGCCCATGGTTGGTTGGATCCAAAACAATGCTTGCCGAAAGACTAGATTGATGGTGGATAGTGCAAAAGCTAATGGTTTAATTGTAACCAGTTAATCGCTGCAGCTTATAACTAACTAAACACTGAACGGGACAGAACTATGTTATTATCCCACCTAATGCTACAGGATAGAACCAAGGGACAAAACCAATAAGTGTAGAGCGCATATGGCATATTCCACAACTGACTGCCAGCCTCCTCAATTATGTAAGTTGTGTTCTTCTTTATCATTGATTTTCAAGTTTCATTCCCACTCCTTTAGAGACAATTCCATATCCACCTCTATTGGGTTCTCCCAGGCCGTCCACAATGACGGTGCCTCTAATTTCATCGCTGGATCCTCCAATTACAGTTCCATATCCATCTCCATTTGGTTCTCCCATGTGTATACTATTCAGTGGTGATAATTTTATCCGTAGCAGCTCCAATGTGGGGAGTAGTCATCCTATCTCTAACAACGGAGCTTTTTTTTCTACAATGTTTAGGCAGCCAACTGTCAAGCTCACTGTGGGAGTAATTTTAGCAAGCTTTTTAATCTGATCATTGCTCGTTATTTCGTGTTAAGAGAGCTAGTATGGCTGCAAATTTAGTTGGGTTTTAGAATGCAGTTTTAATAACTGAGTCCTCCTCTTCAACAACTTGAAAACAAAAATTAGAGCTTCTAAATAAGTATTTACCGGGAGCCTTATGGTTTGCATTCAGCGGCTGCTTCATCTTATGGTTATACTTATAGCCATTCCCTGTGTAGCCCTCTCAACAATTATCAATGAACCTGATCCTTTGCATTCCGTAGATTCAAATAGTAAATAGAATTGTTATCCTTTACTGTCATGAAATCTAACTCCTTGTATTGACTCTCCTCCAATGAACTAAATAGCGAAGTATCGCATACACAAATAATTTTTGTTGGAAATTATTGTTTATAATATTTATAATTGTTATTTTGCAAAGCTACTGTATGCTATGTTTCCTCTTCCTTAATTATTATTTTCATAATGTTTTAATTATCAGTTTTGAAGTAAGGCTTTAAATTTCTTGATTTGTTAACAACTTAGCATCTTGAGATGTAAGGAACATGGTGGTTTTCAAAGATCTAGAGGTATTTGTAATACTAGAAGTCATCATTGTGGTTTTCAAATATTTTGAGGTATTTGTAAGAGTAGAAGTGTATCCTCTTACAACCCATTATTGGGTTATTTCACGTGGTTTGCGTGCTCAATAACCATTATTTAATCTGTTTTATATAGGACTCATTATTTAGTTTTCTTTCTATTTGTTTTCTCTTTTGAAGTTGTTTTTATTCCTTTCAATCGTTGCAATAGTTTAGGTTTTCTGAATTTTGGGTTTAGGGTCCTTTTGTTATGTATACAGTGTTTACTTTGTTGACATTGTTTTACTGTCCTAGTGTTTAGCAACTTTTAAGTGCCATGTACTACTGATGATCATCTTTATGCAGCTTATTATCTAGGTTTTTCGGCACCATATACAACATCTTATGATCATCTTTACGGCAGTTATTATCCAGAATGAGGGTTGTACTGCAGTATCCAGATTGACGGTTGCACTGGATCATATATGTAATTATTCATTTGTTGAATCTGAACAGTTACATTTGAATGGTAATATGTATTTGTAAATTTGACCATTTCTTAATAACAAAATGAGAAATGATCGTAATTAAAACGTTTTTATTTGTATCATGATGATTTTAGATGTATTTTTTTGGTATCCTTTTGACACATAATTCATGAATAATTTTGAACCACTCCTTTTTTTATTTGAGAACATGGTTGCAAATAAAATTTAAGACAATACAGAAATGTAAATGCTATGATCAAAACTCATTTTCATGGTATACAAATAATAAAACAAGGTAAATGTTACAAGCATTTAATGTCAATGAGTGTGTTCTTATTGTGTAAGTATAAAATATTTATGGTTCAATTAGATGTAGATGATGAACTTTGTTGTTGGGTTAATTTTTTAACCTTCCATATGAATATAAACCTCCATATACTATGAGGGATAAGCTAAAAGGTGTTTTTCCATCTGCCTGCTCATGTTTCATTGAATGAAAAGGTTGTGTGGTGCACTTTCATATATGAAGAGATGAGTATGAAACTAATGGCAAGTTAGTGGGATTGTTTTAGAATCTTTATGACATAAATAATGTGGATAATATCACCCTTGACACATTTGTGAAGCTAAAATTGTTGTATTTTATCACCATCACTATTCATGCAACATAATGTTCTTGTTTTTCATCACCCTATTTTCAAAGTTTTGAGTATGTGCATGAGTTGTTTTTACAGCACACCAAAAAGACCAACATACCAATATGTGCATGAGTTATTTTTTTAGTGCACCAAAAATACCAACATACCAAGATAATCAATGCATCAAAATGTATCATGCTAAGTCATGTGTCCATATTATAAATAGTTGTAATTATTCAAAACTAGTTTATTGTCTTTTTGAAACTCATATATGGGAATGTAAGACGAGTTTATGGTTGGCATGTATGAGCATGATGAAATAGATTAGAGTTAGGGTTTGAATATCTTCTTTAGTGCACATAATATAAGGAGATTGCATGAACCTATCTTATGACTATGACAAGGTTTCCATTGTAAAAATTTTGTGAATATTACATGGATGAATCTTGTTTGTGATTTAATCTTAACGGTGTGCATGGTTTATGATTATTATCTATTTTAATGAGCTATATCAGTAAACATTTTTTGTAATTCTTATCATTTTTGGATGAGACCTTATCCCCGTTTAAATATTGAAAATTCCATTGTCGACAGCTTATTATTGTTTTACTAGATAAACTATGGTTATTTTTAGAGCCAATAATTGGTTCCATTCCTACAATAGAACACACTTTTCAATAAGGAACTAATATTTTAAATGTCATGGAAACCCTTTAGACATGATAAATACAAAGAAAGTGAAATGATATTTTCAAATAAGGAAATGTACTTCATTATAATTTATATCTAGCATGGTGGAAGAATAAGCCCATCAATACTATGAGTTGATCATCCATAATCAGGAACTATTGAAAAGAAAAAAATACTATTGGTTTTAATGCTCGTAAAATAAGGTTATGGTAATGGATTTTTCTATTGAACATATCAGCACTTTGAGCACACAAAACTTATAATCAAGAACTATTGAAAAGAAAAATAGACTCTCGGTTTTAATGCTCATAAAATAAGGTTATGGTAATGGAATTTTTTATTGAATATATCAGCACTTTGAGCACACAAAAATTAAGTAATTTTGAGGAAGGTCTAAGAGGGAGGTTGCTAAAATTGATATCATTGTATGTAAAAATTCTATTTGTAGAAAAAAAATATTAATGAAAATGACATCAGATGCAATGGAGGTGTAATCCTTAATGCTCTTTCAATTTGTTCTCAATCCAACTTATTTTCATTGCATGTAAATTCCCTCTGTTTCTACATTACAAAAGGTTGTCTTCACATAAAGTTTAAAAGAATGTTTCAAAATATTATACTCCTTTGCTTTAAGTGTTTCCCTCTATATGTTCAATAAGAATGAGAAAAATGTTTCTAAGTGTAGCAACCCAAAATTTAATAAATTAATTATAAATAAAAACATAGGAAAATGTTGGATATAATATAATTGATTTCTTAACTTAAAACAAATATTTAATAAATAATTAAATGTTTTATACCTAAATGAATTCCATAATTGAAAGAAACTATAGACATTCACATTTCAATTTAGTGGTAGTTGAATTTCAATTCAACTTTGAGATAACTTGAGGTTGAACTATATCTTCATTAGTTATCTTTAAATTAGTAATACAAAATCATGAGATTGGTCCTTCTTATGTTTTAAAAATATGTAACAAGTTAGAAATAGAAATGTTGTTCCATAATGTTCAAACTCAATATTTATATTTAAATCCATTAAAACATCAGCAACATCAAGAACATATATATGAATCTAGCTTTATCAAAACCGATAATATATATTTAAATTAATATTTTTAGAAAGAGTTTCTCTTAGTTTTGAGAATTATATATATATATATATATATATCCTCTACTGACGAGGCCAACCACATGAAGGTGGAAGCTCATTTGGCCCCTCCAACCCACCCACCCTAAAATCAAAGAACAAAAATTTTCCAACCTTGATGTGTTTTTTATTCATATGAAATGTGACAATGGCATATTATCAAGAATGGCATTATCATCTTCTATCGACAATTTCCATTGTTGATGCTTGGAATTTTTCCTACTCTTCACTGCCTTCAACTGCAACCGGGCTTCTATGACCAAATGACTATATTGAGCACATATAACATCTAACTCATAGCCTTGAAAAATAATATGGTCTTTACATTTCCTTATTTCTGCAAAGAAATGTCCCATTATAACCATTGAACCCACACAATACGTCTAATTTTACGGGTCTTTAAATTCTTGCATCAACATGATTTTTGACCTAGTGCATCTCAATAAATAATAATGCACTTTTTATGGATTATCTACCGGTGCAATGAAAACAAATACATAACATTATCTAACCAGATTAAAAAACACGATGATAATCTTTGTCAATCACAAGCGCTTCATTGACGTGCTGTACATCACTGATATTTCCAAATTGGGGCAATGGTGTCAATTCTTGGTGTCTCCATGGTTTCAAAAATTTGTTAGTATGGTTTTGACACTCATCTCAGGAGTCTACATCATCAATATATGCAAGATAAAAGAAAGAGTACGTTCATTTCTTGATTGCGTGTATATTTGTCATTTTCTTACTCCTAATGGAGTGTAAGCCCCTTATTTTCAGGATTGCAGTACAATTATGTGGAATTGATCTGTCAACATCACCCATTGCAATATTCCAGAAAAACCTTCTCACATTACCCATCCTTTCATTGAATTCATGGCTCAATTTTTTTTTGCACCAATTAACAACATCGTTTGAATTTTCAAGGCGAGAATCAGAGTGATTCATTTGATATCTCTTTAGTGCAAATTTCACATAGGCCCCAGCACCATCCTGTTCTTCTTTTCCATGTCACGTTTCAAAAAATCTCCATGTGTGGCAAACATCCGTGTTTCTATGAAGGTGAGACAACCATAAGAATGAGCGCGCTGATTTAAATTGACCAGCACAACCATCTGACCACACCCAATGTTCTTTAAAAGTGACCTTTCGTCTTGATAATTATTTATAAAGAATACCAAAACAATGCTGGACAAAACATGTATCATGTATACGATCATTGCTGATGTAGAAATGATACTCCTTAATCACTTCACAATTATTTTCATTGCTATCAAAACCATTGACATCAAGCTCTGCATGTCTATACATAATATGAACAAGTATAGATACATGATCTGAATGATAATACTCACTCTATATCTCCTTTTGCAGAGTGAAAGTGTAATTTTCAGCAAAATCGACAATGGATAATATTGTTCCTTTTCCAAATACATCTTGTGATTGCTTGAACTGTACGTCCTACCATCGTGCTGAGTGAGAGTGCTTGATATATTTATATATTTGATCCCTGAACAAATTCATAAAATCTATCAAAGAGATCTCACTTTCAAATAAATTAATCTTTCTTAATGTTGATGTTGAATCTGTAACAGGAGTATAATCAACATATCCATATCTCTTCCATTTCATAATGTGATTTGATATTTGAGGATCGTTTGCATCAATGTGGTAGTTAGCATTAAAAAGGGCCAAATCAGAACATTCCTCACATTTTTTACCCCCGACGCATTGTTTCTTATATAATACTTGATCATTCTCTCACGCACATAGTATTTTAGATAGAAATTCACGAACACTCGCAGGAGGGGGGTTATTTTGCCAACACTGCATGCCAAAATCTAGAAATGTCTCATAATATAATTCAAATTCTACATGGTATCGACAACAACATGTGTCACGAACAACAATGGGCCTGACATACCATGGTTTAAGCTTCACAAATGTTCTAAGGGCAATCTTCAAATCAACATTACTCTCCATAAAAGTTGTGAACATTTCCACTTCAGTAATCGTTGTTGTGTGTTTGGCATGAGTTTCATAGTTTCATTTCGATATACGACATCGCACAACATCCTTTTCATTTGGTAAGACATGAGAGTTTAAATGCCAAAACTCTTTCATCCTGTCTCTCACATTATACGGAAGTATATCTTGATAAGGTTGCCTACAGATAACACCCCAACATGCAACTTCATCATCCTCATCTAATTGAACCCTAACGTTTTTATTCTTCCATAAACTTTTTCTTTCTTGCAGTAGTTGACAACAAACAACTGTTTACAGTTCTTTTTGCCACAACCCTAGTTAGAATAGATTTACGAGCAACCATGCAATTATGAGATCGCTTTTTTGCAAGTGTTGTAAGGACCGATGTCAAATTTTGTGATAGAATCTCATTTGATTTAGCCTCTTTGACATTTTTAATGCCCAATAATGTCATTGCATTTCTTAGACATTTTCGCTTTAACAACATATTTAACAATTGATATTTTTCTATGACATAAATACCTTCAAAATATTCTTTGACTATCTTTTTTACTCTATAACGAGCTGTATGATCAGGCATCGGAGGTCCCATTTCTTCAATTTTACTTGAATCCATATTCTCCAAAAACGTATCGCCAATGACTATATTGTTGCAGCTTCTAATTAATCTCTGTGAATTGGTAAGTGTGGTAGGATGTTGTATGTTGGATTTCTAACTTGCATAAAAATAAATATATAAATTTATCTAATTGTGAGTTCTTTCAAATCACACACACACACACACACATAATTTTACATATATTATAAAGTAAATTATAAACATATCAAAATTTATTTACTCACTGATCATGGTCTCAATATCGACGCTACCCACAGTTTGCTCCACATTTGTCATTTCCTCGTCCCTCCATGTTCTTCATTTCTTTCATCAACGTGTTCCTCGACAATCTGCATTCCTTCATCACCACCATGTGCGAGGTTCACATTTTGCATTTCTTCATCACCGCCAAGTGCCTCCACATTTCTTTCCATTTCTCTTTTTTCTCTTAACGTTCTCATGTTTTCACGCTTTTTATTTTTCCTCTTCATCAGTTCTAGTGCGATCATATTTTTTTCTGCAATTCCTTCAATTTCCCATGTTGAAGGAATTAAAACCTAAAATATAATGCATGAAAAGATGTGAGAATTGAGAGTTAAATACATACATTTAAAAAAATATACCAACAAGACCCAACAAGAGTAATATTATAAACACTATTGTACGAAAAAATTATAGGAAAACTGGCTCAGGTGGCCTTAAGAAAATGCTTATCGTACCTAATGGGTGAATGATAAAAATAATATAAACTTACCATTCTCTAGCTTGTCAAGAAGGATAACTCTCCATAGTATTAGTTTTCACATAATGTGTTTGATGACAAAATTAACATCCTACCAAAACAAAGGTTCAAGTTGCTTTTACACCAAAGTACCAAATATGCCTAAGTGGCCTCACGGAAATGACCGACATAGCTTGTGGGTTGAAGAAAATTACCGCATCATATGGTCATTGTGTAGATGGGTGTTTTTTCTACCTATCCACATCTTCATATCGACTTGAAGGTTCCTGAGGAAGAAGTTATGGATATGCCAAAATAGGGTTTCAGGATAAACTTTGCACAAAGTCATGAAAATGACTAAGTGTTGGGAAACTGGCTCAGGTGGCCTTGATAAAATTCTTTCTATACCTAATGGGTGAATGATAAAAATAATCTGAAACTACCATGCTCTAGCTTGTCAAGAAGGATATCTCCCCATAGTATTAGTTTTCACAGAAGGTGTTTGATGAAAAAAATAAGAGCCTGCTAAAACAAAGGTTAAAGAAAATACCTTGATAAAAAAAAAAACTGTGGCCTGAAGAACTTGGATAATGCAAAATCTTAGCAGATATGCAAACTCTGATATGTGAACTCCTGGATGCAATATAGATATAAAAATATCGGCTGAAAACTAATCTTTAAACTCTCGGCTGGAAAATGCTCTGCAAACTCTCAGCGAAAAAAATGTCTACAAACTCCCGCCTGAAAAAATTTCTGCAAACTCTCAGCGAAAAAAATGTCTGCAAACTCCCGCCTGAAAAACTTTCTGCAAAATATCTACTAAAAAACAGATTAAAACTTCTCAAATGAGAGATTGATAAAAACTATCTTGGACGAGAGCCTATATATAAACCTCTCGGCCGAGAAGTTTTGGAATCCCGTCCAAATCACGGGAGTTTAATGTGTCAGCCACTAAAGTATTCTCAAAGCATTATGTGACAAAACTATCGGCCGAGAGATTCGCTTAAATCTGGGTTAGATTTCGAGCGAAACTAACTTTCGCCCGAGATATTTTAAACTCTCGGCTGAGAGTTGTTAGTCAACATTTCCAGCACCATTTCTGCAGTTTTCAGAAATGTCCCACTTTAGCAAGGTTGAACCACTACAAAAAATGAGAATTACCTGTCGGAGTTTCTACCAGTAGATTCATCATTCAATCTACTTTCTCATCATATATATTTTTTAATTTCATTTAGGATTTCTATTTTTTACGATTTTTTTTCTAAAATTTATCATTAAAAAAAATAGTGACTTAAAAATCAGTGACAATAAAAATTCAATATCATCACGAAGACAAAGACAAAAAAATTTTTAAAAATAACAAGCTTGTTCTTTGAAGTGTCCTCTTCAAAAGGGTGCTATTAGTTTTTTTTCTAAGAGTCACATTTGAAAGAAAATGAGACGACAAAAACATGTGTCAATAAGGCACCGTTTTTGGTACATATGTTATTTCGATAAATAATAAAAAATAGCATATAAGTCTGAAAATCCTAAACATATAGTCCATGCACAACTGCAATGAGTGTAGATTATGATTATACATTTCCTTTCCCTAAAATAAATAACTATCTATAAAAAAAATGTAGGCCACAAAAGTCACTCATTATTCATAGTTAAAATTTTAAAGTATATGTCGTTGGTGCCTACCAAATTTGCCCCACTATATGTTGATAATTGTTTTTAAAACAAATATGAGTACATAGCTAATTCAATTCTCTAAAACAATTTTTTTTACTTCAAGGTGAAATTCCTAAGGGAGATCTCGTTTTGAAGGGGTTGAAGTTGAAAAACATAAATTTTGCAATTTGTTTTGTCAAAAAACAAGCAAAAGTGTTTCCCAACTTCATGTTTTCACCCAAAATCATATCCTTGAATTGAAATTGAATTCTTTAATAAAACACATTATTGTTGAAGGGTATTTTTTTGAATAAAACTTCATTGTTGAAGGTTACTTTTTCACTAAAATGTTGTGTGATGTGTAAGATAAAAGTTGAAAACATAAAAAAAAATTAGTTGGAAAGGCATAGATGAAATGAAATCCCAACACTGATCGAGTCATAAAATAATAATAAAACCATTCGATCACTATTTTCTTCCAAAATTAAACTTTGAAACATGACCCATAACAAACTCAAACTCAATTTAAAAAATGACAAACAAATAACTGTACTCAATAAGACTAGAACTACGAGTTACCAATACATAAAAAAAATGAAATATAGTAGTTGGAACTTTAAGGATAGCAACAAATTAGACCATGTCATGGATCCATGGAATAAACATGAGAATTCTCATAAACTAAAAAAAAATATGAGGGAGAACTTCCAAGGTTATACATTATGTATATTAGCCAAATTCAAACTAGTTAATACATAAACAATACCATGCATTTTAATTGTTGAAGTAATAGTACATTTTATGGTTGAATTAGGCCCAACCAACGTATATCTATTTTAAATTGGGATGTATCAAGTTTGCAGGATCAAATCTCATGAGATGCAAATTTTTATTTGAGAGATTTGATTCCTTTGGGTGCTTAATAGATCTAGAATTAAGATGGATCTAGGTTGTTTGCACTTTCTAAAAGTGAAGTAGATTATCATCATTATGTATATGTATATGTATATGTTCGAGATGAATATGATCATTGTAAATATACTGAGTACCATTTATAATATAGGGTACTATCCAGAAGGCCACGCCATACGTTGAATAGTTAGAATGGTGAATGATGGAAAATGGGTTGGTGCAAGCTAATGATGGTATCTCATGAGATGTTAGTGGCAATGAAAACCTGAAAAAACAACAATATGTTAACTTGGAGGGATGATTCGAGATACTTCCACAAATAACTTTAATAAGGTGTAACAGGATGAAATGTAAGAAAATGAATTACCTTTCTAAAATTTACAATTTTTGTTTTTTGAAATTGTATATAACTAGGTGAAATTTGTGTTTTCCCAACATTGGTATGTGAAGTTTCATGCAAAATTTAGTGTATATGTGTT
>LPNX011039427.1:31948-64444 GCA_001517045.1 Pseudotsuga menziesii
AAGGTGAGGAAGATAATAGGAGAGTCAGAGGATGAGAGTGTGTGAGAGAGTAGTGGTAGTAGAATTAGTCAAAAAGGGAGAGGGGTAGAGGTAGAGAGGGGGGAATAGTCGGAGAGAGAAGGTGTAGAGTTTAGAGGTGGAAATGGGGGAAGACAAAGGGAAAGCAAGACATAACAAGGAAGAGACAATCAGACCTAGTGATGGAGGTAGAGAGAGTTATAGAGGGGTGAAGATAGAGATAGAGAAAGGTGGGGACAAATAAGAGGGATATATAGAGAAATGTGTGTCTCATGAGAGGGAGAGAGTGATGGAGGTATAGAGAAACAATGAGGGTGTGAGAGATAGTTGAAGAGATGAAGGGGGGGAGAAGGGGAGGGTATAGGTAAAGACGGGGGGTAGTGGGAGATAGAAGACATAAAGAGAGGGGTGGAGAGTGGGAGGGAGAGAGAAGTAGAGGTAGAGAGAAAAAAACATGGTGGGGAAGATAGTGGAAGAGATGAAGGGGGATAGAGAAGTAAGAGAAAGAGGGGGGGATGGGGGAGTTGGGGGTGGTAGAGGTTAAGAGAAGGGATAGTGGGGGATAGAAGGATTAGAGAGAGAGGTGGATATTTGGAGGGATAGAGTGATGAAGGTAGAGAGCGCATAGGATAAAGAACAACCAAAACTCCCCACTTTCTTGGAATTTTTTATATCATTCGATTAAAATCATCCCTAAAAATTGCAATTTTTGCAATTCTGCAATTCCAATAGTCACATTGACTTATCTTGGATAAAATTTTGGATTTTAAAACTACCCAAATCATTGAAATCATGATTTGATAAATGGAAAATGCAATTTAATCCATTTCTTCTCTACCGAATTTCAACTAATAGGGGGTGATTTGGTTTTCCCATATATTGCTCTGGTAGAGAGACGTAAAGACACTTGGAGATAGAAGGATTAGAGAGAAAGAGGTGGAGAGTGGGATAGAGAGAATAATGTGTAATTAGAGAGAAGAAAGAGGGGGAGAGAGATATTATATGAGATGGAGTGAGAGAGATAGTGAGCGAGAGAGAGATAAAGAGGTGAAGATAGAGAGGGAGAGAAGATGAGGGGGTAGATAAAGAGATAGAAGGTGAAGGATATAGGGAAATATGGAGGAAGAGATAGAGGTACCAAGGGTGTGAGAGAGAGGGAGGAGAAGAAAGGAGGAGAGAGAGGTGGAAGGTGTGAGGGAGTGATGGTTGTAGAGAAACATAGATATAGAGAGAGGTAGAGTTAGATGGGGGTGATAGAAAATAGAGAAGGTTTATAGTTTAGAGCTGGAAATGGGGGAAGATAGATAGATAGATAGATATATAGAGAGAGAGATTTCTAGTGATGGTAATACAGAGATCACGGGGACTTCACTTAGTGAACATCTCACGTAGCACGTGCAATCGTGGGATATTAAAGAATACCCTTAATTTCTATAGATATTGACCCAAACTCTTTTTGTTGAAACCCCCTCCCAATACTTAAAACCTCCTCGCCACCCCTTTTTATACCTCAATCCTTATAAACCACCCTACCCGCCCCCACCTTAAACCCCTCATCCCCAAATACCTGCAATATATTGGCTCAATTTTTAATAATTTTAAAACCCGCAACAGAGATATTTAGAAAGGGAGCGAGAGAGAGGGGGGGGGGTGAGTAGAGGTAAAAAGGGGGAATGATGTGACATAGAGAGAGGGATGGGGAGGTGGTTAGTGGATAGAGAGAGATAGAGGGAGATCATGGGAAGAGTGTCAATGGATATTTCTTGGGGGTTATAGATAAGGGGAGTATGGGAAAGAGAGAGAGAGAAATATATTGAGGGTTTAGGGGCTTAGAGACTAAGGGAGATTGGAGGTTAGGGGATTAGAGACCAGGACAAGGAGAATGATAGGGTAGAAAAGGGATATATATATATATATATAGAGAGAGAGAGAGAGAGAGAGGGTTTAGGGGTTTAGAGAGTGAGGGAGATTGGAAGTTAGGGGTTTAGAGATGAGGGGAGGGTGAATGAGGGGGTGGAAGAGGGAAAGAGAGAGAGAGAGAGAGAGAGGGATGGGGATTTCATGATCAAAAATTAAAAATAATTTTTTAGGTGATGATCGATACGTCAAACCATGACACAGTCCCTCTAATAACGATATTTGATGTGTAATAGTATGTGGATTTTCTTATGAGGGTTTTTAAATGAGCGATAGATTTTAGGAACATGGATATTGTAAGGGGAGGGAAAAAAGTAATTAGTCTCTCAATAAAGCTACACGGATCTTACGCTATGAACAAGGACTCAAACCATCACATGAGCCCTTTAAAGGGGATATTTTTCCTCCTGGATGAGTATAGTGGTTGTCATATTCCTTGGACATTATGTGTCTTAGGCATTTTGGAATGATGCTTCAGGAAGAAGAACGTGGATTTCACTCTAAAGAAACCATTAAGCCATCCACATCCATGAAAAATATATTGAAACACCACATATGACTTCCTAAGTGATTCCATGTTGTTATGCATTAAAGTATTATGGCCTTGGGGCCTTATCCATAGTAAATAGAGGAAACATTAACAATGATCCCTAAAGGAATATTCAAACCATCCAGTAGTAAGAATCTTTTCTCCACTAAAAACACATGACCTATTAAGAGTATCATTGGCCTATGATTGAGGATGCCGGTTCCATTAGGTGGTTTTGAGTAGTATGTAGGTGTCCAAGGGTCATGGGAATGTCATTCCAAGAAATAAGATGGCACCTTAAGCCATCCAAATCCATGAGCAATGATTCAAAGCACCATCCATGACTTTGTTGGGGTATCCATGGAACTATGTATCTGGGTCTTGTGGGCTTAGGGCCTTTAGCATGGTTAATGGACCATTCCTTTATCCCTAAAAGTATTTATGAGGTATTCAAAGACATGAAAAATTCCTCAAAGCACCACACATGAATTTATAGGGGTATCCATGGAACTATGTTTTTAGGTCTTATGGCCTTGAGGAAATTCAACATGGTCAATAGAGGAGAACCAAATGCATTCCTAATGCACATGAACTATTGGATGTATCTTTAGAGGGGGGGAGGAGAAAGGGAGGGACTTCTAGATGGAGAAATAGAATAAGATCATGGGATGGGGAGGTGTTTTAGGTAAAGGGGGTGGATAGAGTGAGTAAAATGTGAAGAGGGAGGTACTTATAAATGGAGAGAGAGAGAGAGAGAGAGAGAGAGAGAGAGAGAGAGAGAGAGAGAGAGGGAGAGAGAAATAATAATGTGTAGATATCTTGTATGTGCGCAATATATAATTATATTTTGAAATATGGTTGATGAAATAATACCTATAGAAATAACAATAAACATTTTTATTTTCAATAGTGTTTTGTGTTGCCAAAAAGGGAAATGAAAAAATACAGTATTTTATTTTATTTATGTTGTTTTGTATAAGCATTTTTGCAGCAAGAGTAGCGAGGTTCTCTACATCCCAGTATGGGGGATATTTTTTCACATAACGTAAATTAATGCCTAACTTGATGTACAAAAAGTAAAAAGTAAATAAAAATTCATGTCGAATAAAAAATTAATAATTAGAACCAAATAAGTAATTAAAAAATACATGTTAAACTCAAGTTTAGCAAGCAGCAAAGGGATCAAAATTCATGAGGTTTAAATTTTTAAAACATGTAAAAAACTTGAGATAAAAATAATATTTACACCTCAAGAAATTGGATCCCTCTCGGTGCTTGGTAGATCCATATTTAAGATGGATCTATGTTGGTTTATTAAATTTATCATTGCAAAATTTAGCTATGTATGTGTGTATATTGTATGTATGTACAATATGCTTGGAAGTATGTATGTTTGCATGTAATTGTGAAATATTATTGAAATTTATTCAAGTATTTTGTTCTGGTGTATTTTTTGTAAAATTAAACGACTATAAACATTTCTTTTATAATTGGTAATTCCAAAGTTTTGTAAAGAGTAATTGTGAATTTTATCATTTTAGATTGAAAATAATAAATTGTAATTGAAGGTCGTGGGTTGTAAATGGAAAATGAACATGAGATAAATCACATAAACATTGAAAACATTCAAACATTAGATAAAATTGTAACTTCTATTTGTAAAACATAAATTCTATTGTGAAACTGTAAATGGTACAATCATCAACATAGACATGAACATAAGATAAAAAAGCATACATGAACATAAAATATATAACATGTATACACTCATCATCCAAAACATACACCTAAGTTACATTATTTCATCAATATAAACATAAGATAACGTCAACATACATGTACATCTACATAAACATAAAGATAACATAAATAACTCATGTCGACGTAAACAATAGATTTCATATATATCTATGAAGAAAGAATATGATATCAAATAGTCAAAGGACTCAAGTCCATAAAAGAGTACATGTAGATGTGTGTGTGTGTGTGTGTGTGTGTGTGTGTGTGTGTGTGTTACAACACATGAACAAATCTCATCCGTTCATCTCGATGATGGGTTGTGTAGCCATCCCCATCGTCTTTATCAACTACATTAGACCTCTGGTGTGGGAACTACAATGACACACGATGGAAAATCTCTTCCATGGATGCAAACTGCAAATATTAAAATTTAAAACTATGTATAAGTTAGTTATATTTTAATACTTGCAATTTACAAGATGACATAACTTTGAACTTGTAAATAGATAGATAAAATTACCTAATTTGAGTCCATGTAGAGGTTGTCCAAATTGTGTTGTGTGGCATCTCAAGCCCTAGTTGAGTCGATGGTCTCTCACTGGGACGATCCTAAGTCATGGAATCCCACTCATCTGTGAAAACAATCACATGATAGACGCCCTGTTGTACATCACCCTGTGTATTGTGACATCATGCATGTAACCGATGAATGAAACATAAGTGAACTCACATAAATTAAACACCAACTTGAGTTATACTAATTGAACTAAAACATAAATTACAATACCTCATCAACGGCTCGTTGATGGGCATAACATGAGGGAGACTGTGTCTGCTACTCCTCTACAGTTCCCTTGTAGTTACACTATATAATTATCCGAAGGGACAAAATGAAATCTAGGATGAAATAACTAGTGTATGTACCACATGGTCATCATTGGGGGAAACAAAATGAAAATCCTTTGCTAGAGAAGTGGCATTCAGTACATGCATAAAGTTGGTCCCGTGCACGGAGAAAAAAAAACAAATTAGTATTATTTAAATGTATGTCTACATGAAAGATGTAAATTTTAACAACATAGAATTAAAAAACTAAAATTTATAAATATGCATGCACTCTCGATGGTGGCCGACATATCTCATACAGTCAATAGTATAAGTCCCGGGCACTAATAGCATACACAAGCATCTCCTCATGCTCAAGATTCTACATGACTGACTCATTGATCCATTATAACTCAAGCACTATGGGTCCAAGAGCTGGTTTGGATCTCTCCTTGTGGATAATAACTGATACACTGGCCACTGCAATGTGCATGGACACTAGCCACTGCAGTGTGCATGGATCCCACCAACAAATTTCATGTCTCCATTGTGAATTGATATGGATTAGTAAGGCCTACACATCAAAAAACACTTTGAATAATGGATGGAATCAATCGAGCAGGGGGTGGCATGGCAATAAGGTCTTGGCGAGCCCCTGGGAATATATAACTACGTCCCTCATGCCCGACGCCATTGAAAGATGACAACATACTCATGTAGTTAGGATGCATTCCTAGGTCAAACTCATAGCATATCTATTTGGAAAATTAAAGTGAGACCTGGTTATTGTGGGGGGACTAGCCCTAGGATCCAATAAACCTATAATATATGTGAGGTGCAACAACCTAAAGTCTAAACTCATGGATTCTAATCAGCTGTACTGGAGGGCAGCCATACAGGATGTCAAAAAAATGTGTCTTAATATCCACTCCCGTTTACATTGCTTTCAAATCCTACCATTTGTTAGAACCCAATACTTGGTCCCTCCTCCTCTTGAAAGGAATCTTCCAGATGTCACTTCGTGGCCCCACCTTTTTGTGGATCTCCAAAAAACTATCCACTGCATCGAGCATCATGTTGATCGATGATATTGATGAACAATCATGGTGCATGGCCCTTAATTGTATACATATCCAATCTCATTGTGCTCGTATCTCCTCAATGGTGATGTATGTCATCTTGTCCTCCCAAGGAGGTCGAGAAATACTTGACAGATGAGTAAAAAATATATCAAAATACATGTGTAACTATCTAAATATATTGATATGAATACATAATAAAGATATTAATGGTTGAAAAAGAAATAAATATTAATTTACAGTACCTATTTCATGTCGAACATCCTCGATGTGCTCAGAGGTGCTTGGTGTATGTTGGCCTTCATATAAGACAATGGCCACAATGGTACCCAATACCTGACCAACGAATGGCATGGCTAGTAGGGTTCCTATTCAAGTAGAAAGAAACGATCATTAATAACTAGATGTATGTATGGCTAAAATAAAATAAAAACACTATGTTGTAAGTTTACTTATGGGACCACTCGCTAGAATGGGAAGGTGTGTTAACAGTGGATCATCTCATCGATCATAGTTGGTGAATAGAATAATGTTGCTCAAGAGGATAATCTGCATGAAACAATCAAGATAAATCACACATGTTATCATAATATCCTTCCATGTCTTCCCTCTTTCTTGAACCTTTCCCCTCTCAATATTTATCTTTGTTCCACTCCCTATCCCCCCTCTCTCTCTCTCTCTCTCTCTCTCTCTCTCTCTCTCTCTTCCATGCCTCTCTTTCTTGCTCCCCCTCTCTCTCCCCCCTCCATACCTTCCTATCAATCTCTCTCCCTACCTAACTTTATCATCCCCTCTCCCTTTGTCCATCCTTAGCAAGTCTCTCACTTTCACTTAATATAAATTTAAATTAATTTTAATACAATAAATATTCTATAAATTATAATAGAATAATATAATAAATTATTGAACATAATATAAAATGTATAATATTATATTAATTAAATTTAATAATAATAAATAATATAATAATATTCAATAAATTTAATAATAATTATTATACTTAGATTTAATAATAATAATAATGTGTATACATTAAGATCACATTTTCTCTTTATTCCTCGACAAGCTATAATTTCTTTTATAATCCTCCTGATTTATGGTTTTGTTTCCAATAGAGTGTTAATAAACTAACTATAAATATTTTTTTAGGTTTTCACGTATGAAATAGGCCATAGGCAACATGTTACTTTGTTTTTTTATGGATTTAAAAGCTCGAGCTAAGTTTTACATTCAATTCAATGATTGAGCTTGATTCAGCTAATTTATCAACATTGTAGAAGTCTATTTGAAATTTAGTGTGAAGCATTTAATGGAGCTTTTGCTATTATCAAGCTTTTCTTATCTTTTATGTCTTTTTTTTTCAAAAAATGTTACCCATCTTTATAAAAACACTCAATTATGTTACATATTATATTTTAAATTTAAAATATGTTTCAAGTTACTTACACTTGAAAAAAAAATCTTATCTAAAAATTTTGAATAGATATTTATTTTTTTAATTTTATAAATTTTAAAATTAAATATTATTTTATAAATTTTACATATGCATTTTTTTGTTTAAACGTTTTTCCATACCAATCATATTATATTACTATAAAAAAAATTTCGATACCAATCATATTATATTGCTATTAATACTCTTGGTAATATAGTATTAATACTATGCATGGAACCATGTAAAGTGTGATGCATTACACATGGTATGTTTACAAATTTTGATGAGACGAAAGTGTCAACGTTAACGTGAGAATCTTGTGTTGAATAATTAAATGGAGTTACTCTTAATAATTCTCCCCATAATGAGGCTTACCATTAGGTTGAATTATACTTTTAGAAGTAGAAGTTGAGCACGGTGTTCAATTTCATGGACTGATTCTGCGGACAATTCTTAACTAGAGACAGAGACAATTACTTTATGGTTTCATTTTCTTGTAATGGTGTTGCTCATCATAGTCACATTCTTCGGAATAGAACTAGGAAATTTGGATTTTTTTGATAGATACGACACAAATAATACAATTTCAAACATTTTTTATATATATTTTAAGAATTTTTATTTTGTTAAAAAAAGTTAAAAGAATAGAACTTCAAACGGAAGAGTAATATTTAACTTGCTGTAGGTCATTTATAAGACCTTAGCAAACTTGATGCCAACTAAATCTCAAACTATTTAAAATCCAACAAACATCAAACTTGCTATAACTGTATTAAATAACTTACAACAAACTAAATATTGCTTACCCTCTCACATAAGCCATAAAATGATGTTACCCCAAACATTAAGGATAGTAATGTTGGTGCACACCCGATTTATAAAGCATTCAATACTCTCTGCTCTTGTAAATTGGTTTGCCTGATGACAAAAGCAAAATTTTAATTGCCCCTTTTATAAATATTCATTCATTCATTTGTATTATGATTGAAAAGGGCAAAGCCAGACTACTTTGATATAATCTGGGCGATGACCACTTATAATGAAAAAGGATTTTATCTCTGATTTAATTATTATTTAAGTATTTATTGATTAATTATTAAAGTTAATGTTTCAGTTTGCTTATGTCCAGGATGCAATTTTTCTTTGTCTTAGAATAAACTGAGTGAGTTTAGCTTTCCATTAGTGTAAGAAGTTCAATAACTGTCGAATGGATGTAGCTTGGGTGGTTGGGAGGATTGAATGTTACCCTCCCTACCCAGGTTCTACTCTTGTAAGTGACATGATGCTCTTGTGGAGCCCTTTGTAATAAATGTTGTGAATGATGAGCTTGACCATACCTTGATTCAGTTTGAATATCAGGTATTGGAATTTTCCGTGGAGGATTTTCAATATTATACAATTCTTATTCACCCACAAACGGTTTGTTAATGGTTATCACTGATCAATAACAAGCCTGCTGCACAGGCTTTTAATCCTTATACCCTACGGCTACCTGCAGCGCTGGAGAAGAAACTGAGGATTTTCAATATTATACAATTCTTATTCACCCACAAACGGTTTGTTAATGGTTATCACTGATCAATAACAAGCCTGCTGCACAGGCTTTTAATCCTTTAGATCTACTCTTCTAAGTGACATGATGCTCTTGTGGAGCCCTTTGTAATAAATGTTGTGAATGATGAGCTTGACCATACCTTGATTCAGTTTGAATATCAGGTATTGGAATTTTCCGTGGAGTAGCCCTCTAACAAATGGTGAATCACATTTAAAAAAAAAATTCAATAACTCTTTTAAAATATGACGTTAAAAAATATTAAAATTTATTATATATCTAAATTTATACAATTATAATGTTTACCTATGCTGCTGACAACGAGCGGTATACCCTACGGCTACCTGCAGCGCTGGAGAAGAAACTGAGGATTTTCAATATTATACAATTCTTATTCACCCACAAACGGTTTGTTAATGGTTATCACTGATCAATAACAAGCCTGCTGCACAGGCTTTTAATCCTTTAGATCTGGTTAATTTTCAAGTCTAAGTCTATCAAATAGCATAAAAATAAAAATAAAAATAAAAATAAAAATAAATAAACGAAACTATCCCATCACTATTTTCAAAGCATTCTTCCATAAATAAATTTTGAAACGTGACTCATAACACATCACTATTTTAAAATATATATATATATAGGCACAATGGGAGATACAAATAAATTGTTATTTTTACAAAGCCAAGAAGTGGCAGGAAATATATATATATATATATACACAATGGAAACAACAGATAGAAAGACACCCTTTGGACAAGCCAAGAAGTAGCGAAGTTTAATGGAGTTGGCCAGTTACTCAAATAGCAAGGAGAACACCAGGCATAAGATTCTGCTTCGATTTCCCAATCTTGCTCTCCCACAGAGGCGACTGCGCACACGCTTTATTCTGTACAACTAACGAAGAAATTAACAAGGGAGGCGCAGATTTGAACTCTGTTACCATGAGAGAGGTGTTGAAGTACTCTCGCAGCTGAGTGATCTTGCAACCTGCATCCTCCAGAGTCCAGACGTGAACCCAATAGGTGGATTGGTCCCCGTGACCTTCCGCCACTACCAGGTTATGGCCCAGAGCACTGACGGACTGCGGGCTAAACGTGAAGGAAGACTCAATGTTGCCGGTGAGTATTCGCATGAGATGTTGACAGGACCGGGGACCGTGGAACCGCCACTCCAAGTCGGCTTTCACCATCTTCCCCACCGCCTCAGCATCTCCCGCCGCCAGGGCGACGTAGAGCCCACGCAACAGTGCTGATATCTTCTTCTGCTCTTCCGTCTCAACTACGGCTGTCGCTGCCTCCTGCTGGAAGCCCATGCTCAAACAGCTAGCAGTAGTAGTAATTTAGTAATCTCTTACTACAACAAATACAGACTGCAACAGCACAGGGTGGCACAGAAAATAGATTTTGAGGAATTTATATTGTTACCAGAAATGGTGAGTGGAGCAAATTGCAGGAAATCATCAATGAAAATGAGAAACTTTTCTAGTGCAAGTATGAGCTATGGTGTTGTGTAGGTATTTATTTATAGGCGAAGGAGGAGGAAGATTCGAAGAATGAATTGAGTGCACAAGCTGACTGGACATTGAAATCATTTGGGGAACTAATGGCCTCCAACTATTGTGTTTGTCTCTTCTTGCTTCACTGCTATCCAACCTGGCAGAGCTTCAACTAGCAAAAACATTTGACCATATTTCTTCCATTATTGTTCATTGGCAAATGAATGGCCTCCCATTGTTGGGTTGGGTTTGTCTCTTCTCAGTACAGTCCAGTCTGGCGTGCCAAACTCAAGATATATGTCTACTACATTATTGGAGTTGTCGCTCACATGGATATGGACGAGACATTATTCCTGACAAAAGTAGGCCCATCAAGTATTTGGGGGCATTAATAGGAAATGTTAAAATGAAAATACTAAAATCTAATCTAGCGATAGATCATAGAACTTAAATAAGCTTTAGTTGCAGAAACATATTGGTTCAAAGCAACACAAGTATATTCCAAATTCTGACATAGTGTGTTTTTGCAATTCTATATGCTTAAGGCTGTTCATGATATAGTGTGTTTTTTGCAATTATATATGCTTAAGGCTGTTCATGATATTGTCAATTCAAGTTAAAATTTGGGAGAGATTTTCCCCAATTTTATCTTATGCTTAAGCTTTGCTTTGATATTGTTTTATTTTACATTGTGTTTTAATTTGTTTGTGTTTTTGTGTTTTCTGAAGGAGAGAGGACGAAAAGATAAGCATGTGACAGTTTTCACAATTGCAAGATGATTGAGAAGAAGAATAAGTTGCAAATTGCTCCAATCGTGATTTTGTATATTTTTATTTTTATCGCTGGAAAAGAAAGGATGAGTACGCGACAGCTTTCACAATTGCAATCTGATTGAGAAGAAATAAGTTGCAAATTGCTCCAATCGTCCTCACAACTACTCAACTCTCTGTACTCGCTGTGTTGTCGTGATGCAGTACTTGTCCCATACCGTTGTTGGAGAGAGTTATTTTCTTTGAATGTGAATTAGAATTGAGCAAGTGGATAGGGAGTACTTGTAAGGGTTAAGAGGGCCCTCTATCCACTTGCCGAGTTTATATCGATTGCAGATTCGTTCCAAGTATCTGCATGTCTTTGGCCCCACCTCGGCCCTCCGTTCTCCCTCTTCTTCCGTTTTCTACAACAGGCGCCATACCATATGTTCGAATTCAATAATAAGCTGCAAACTTACATTTGAATCTGCAGGATGTGATTTTATTGAAATGGTTTTAGCAATTAATGTTGCGATATGGACTGATTCTTTCCTATTCTTGCCTATTCTTTCCTATTCTCTCTATGATTCTTTCCTATCCTGTATATGGCTGTTTCCTATTCTTTTTTAGGATCTGCAGCTTGATTATAGGATCTGCAGCATGACTCTAGGATCGACAACTCGATTGTAGGATCTGGAAATTGATACATCGATGTATATGTACCTATACAATTCATTGTAATAAAACAGAATTATTTTTCTCTTGAACTTTGTTATGAACTTGGTATCAGAGCCAAGAAGCTTAAATCGCTAGTACTCTCCATTGAACCATGGCAGACTCATATTCTAAAACATCTAGGACCAAATCTGCTCCCATTATTATTCAATCTGAAGGTTCGTCGTTCAATGCAGGGATTGTACTCGATGAAACAAACTATGATTTGTGGTCTCAAATCATGGAGATGCATATTGCTTGGAAGGAGAAACTCTCTTTCATTCGTGGTAATTCATAGTCACCTACCGAGAAGGATGATGGATATGAGAAGTGGTATGCAGACAATAAAAAGGTCAAGAGATGGATGTTGATGTCTATGTCCCCAGAAATCACGAAGCGATATATTCTCTTACCCACCGCTCGAGATATTTGGAAAGCTCTTTCAAAAGCTTTTTATAATGGAGCAGATGAATTGCAGGTGTTTGTCTTGAATCACACGGCCTTCTCTGCGAAACAGAATGGCAGAACACTCTCGGTGTATTATGGAGAATTAACCGAGATCTTTTGTCAGTTGGATCATCGTGATAAGGTGATTATGGAAGGTGAGAATGATGTTGAATCTTACCGAAAATCAGTTCAGCGACAAAGGGTGCATATTTTTCTTGTTGGATTAGATGGTGAATTCGAACAAATCCGTGGTGAAATTTTGAGATGTTCAAGGATCCTATCCCCGAATTGGAAGCATGTTATGCTTTGGTCTGCCGTGAATCTGTTCGACTTGCAATGATGAATGGAGAACCAGAAAAATCTGAAGCTTCAGCCATGGTGACTCGAAATCGGTCTAATCAGAACCGATCTTGCCAAAGCCAGCCTAAGAACACTAATGGTGCCGATAAATCCACCTACAAATGCACTCATTGCAATCAAACTGGTCATACCAAGAGCCACTGCTTTGAACTTGTGGGGTATCCAGAATGGTGGGATCATAGCCGCGATTCACAAAAGAAGAATTCCAAGAGGACCTCTAGTGCTGCAGTTGTCGAAACAAAGACAGCGGATGGTGTTGCTGGTCAGATCTCGGCATTAGCAGCAGCGGCAGGTCATGGTGGCAAGGTTTTAAATATTTCTACACTTGTTTCTAATAGTGCATGGATAATTGATTCCGGTGCTATGGATCATATGACGTTTGATTCTAGGCAGGTTTCGCATCTTAAACCATCCGCACAAAAAATTGTTTCCACTGCCAATGGCTATTCAGCCCCAATTATTGGAGAAGGGTCTTTTACTGCTCAATGATACTTTAAATCTAGATTCTGTTTTAGTTGTTCCATCTTTGGATTATAATTTGTTGTCAGTTTCCCAAATCACAACTACCTTACTTTGTATTGTAATTTTTTGGCCTGATTTTTGTGTGTTTAAGGACATCCGAACGAGGCAAACGATTGGTTGTAGTGTTAGGCGAGGAAAGTTGTATTACTTGGTCTTAGTGTCAAAGAGTTCGGACAAGTTACGTCAAGCTTTAACGATAGATGGCTCTGAGGGGGAGAAGAAAAAATCTGAAATCTGGTTATAGCATCGACGTTTGGGGCATGTCTCCTTTGGTTACCTGAATAAATTATTTCCTAGTTTATTTGTAAAATTTGATGTTTCTAGTTTCCGCTGTGATGTTTGTGAACTTGCAAAAATCCATCGTGCTTCGTTTCCATTAAGTTTGAATAAAAGTCCAATTCCTTTTATGGTCATACATTCTGATGTTTGGGGTCCGTCCAAAGTTACTACCTTTGGTGGATCACGTTGGTTTGTTACTTTTATTGACGACTGTACCAGGATGACTTGGGTGTGCTTGATGAAGTCTAAAAGTGAAATGATTTTTTTATTTCAAAATTTTTATAAAATGGTTCGTACTTAGTACAATGCACATGTTCAGGTTCTCCATAGTGACAATGGAGGAGAATATTTGAGTTCTAAACTTCAGCAGTATCTAAAAGCACAAGGAACTATTCATCAAACTACTTGTCCTAATACACCTCAGCAGAATGGGGTGGCTGAGAGAAAAAACCGCCATTTGTTGGAGGTTGACCATGCTTCATTGATAGAATCCCATATGCCATTATCCTATTGGGGAGAAGCACTTACCTCTGCAGCATATTTGATCAACCGGGTACCCTCCAGCACTATTAATTTCCAGACAACATCTCAGGCTCTCGCTGAAGCGATTGTTGCTCCAGCCGTCCCAAATTTATCTCCTCACATCTTTGGTTGTGTAGCTTTTGTACACCTCCATAAGCATCAGTGCAACAAGTTGTCTCCTCGAGCGCTACGATGTGTCTTTCTTGGATATGCCGCTTATCAAAAGGGGTACCGATGCTATCATCCTCCAACCCAATGAATGTTTATTACATTAGATGTAACTTTTCATGAAGACTCGATGTATTTTTCCTTTGAGCCTGAACTTCAGGGGGAGTACCAGAAGGAAATTCAGACTCTAGACTATGATGATCACATCTCTGAAGATGTGGTTGTTCACATCCTGGAAGTAGGGGAACTCTCTGATGTGCTGAATCAAGAAGTGGGTGAATTGGATGTGCGTGGTTTGAATTTGGATCCAAGTAGTGATGAACACCCAGAAACTGAAGTTGTGGCTCCACCCATGTCCGAGTCTCTCACACCACAGGAAGCTGATACACCAAACCAATCGCTTGCTGAGGATGCTCCTAAACCATTTAAAAGACAGCTACCAAACCATTTAGAAGACAGCTACCACAACGTCACACCAGAGGTATTCCTAAACCCACATATGAACCCGAGCTTTCCAGTAACGTTAAATACCCCATGAGTCATTATGTGTCTAACCATCGTTTGTCAGAATCAAATCAGTCATTTGTAAATTAGTTATCTACTGTATCTATTCCTCACAATGTGCAGAAAGCCTTAACTGACCCAAGGTGGAAATCCGCTATGAATGAGGAGTTGAAATATTTGCAGGAGAATAAAACCTGGGAACTTGTTGACCGTTCACCAGGAAAGAAACCAGTTGGATGTCGGTGGGTTTACACTATGAAGTACAAAGCAGATGATGCAATAGAATGCTTTAAGGCGAGACTGGTGGCAAAAGGATACACCCAAACCTATGGGATCGATTATACAAAGACATTTGCACCTGTAGCTAAAATCAATACATTACAAGTCTTGTTGTCTCTTGCTGCGAACTTGGGTTGGCCATTACAACAGTTTGATGTGAAGAACGCCTTTCTACATGGCGATTTGTCTGAAGAAGTTTACATGGAACTCCCACCAGGATGCATGATACTAGAAACGCATAGTCGAAAGGTGTGCAGATTAAAGAAGTCACTGTATGGGTTGAAACAGTCTCCGAGAGCATGGTTTGGAAGGTTCACAAAGTCTATGAAAGCCTTTGGTTACTGTCAAACCAACTCAGACCACACTTTATTCTTGAAGAAACAACAGGGTAAGATAACTGCACTTATTGTATATGTGGATGACATGTTGGTTACAAGAAATGATCCTGAAGAAAGGGAGGCTCTACAAGATTACTTGTCCAGAGAATTTGAAATGAAAGACCTCGGCCCCTTGAAATATTTCCTTGGGATCAAAGTATCTCGACCTGATAAGGGGATTTTTCTATCTCAGAGAAAATATGCCTTAGACTTGTTACAGGAAATTGGCATGTCAGCATGTCAACCCACTGATACACCAGTGAAAGAAGGATTAAAGTTATGTGTTGAGTCTGATTAGGTACCAGTTGATAAGGGGAGATACCAGAGACTTGTAAGAAGATTGATGTACTTAGCACACACAAGGTTGGACCTTGCCTATGCCTTGAGTATTGTTAGCCAGTTTATGCATAATCCTGGTGAGCAACACATGAATGCAGTTATGGGCATTCTGAGATATCTGAAATCTGCTCCTAGAAAAGGAATTTTATTCACTAAAAATGAAGATTATCAAAGCGTGGATGCATATACTGATGCTGACTGGGCTGGAGCAGTCGATGATAGGCGTTCTACTTCAGGTTATTTTACCTTTGTAGGAGGTAACCTTGTTACGTGGAGAAGCAAAAAATAGAATATTGTTGCCCAATAAAGTGCAGAGGCTAAATTTAGAGGTATGGCACTTGGAGTATGTGAAACATTGTGGCTAAGACTTCTCCTCAAAGATTTGGGCTATCTGCCTAGGCAGCCAATTCGACTGTATTGTGATAATAAAGCAACATGTGATATTGCTCATAATCCGGTTCAACATGATCGAACAAAACATGTGGAGGTAGATAGATTCTTCATTAAGGAGAAGTTGGATCAAGAGATCGTGGAGTTGCCTAAGATTCGATCAGAGGATCAGTTGGCTGATATTCTCACCAAAGCAGTTTCAAGTCGAATGTTCTCAATGTTTTTGGGCAAGTTGGGCATGTGTGACATCTATGCACCAACTTGAGGGGGAGTGTTGCGATATGGACGAATTCTTTACTATTCTTACCCATTCTTTCCTATTCTCTCTATGATTTTTTCCTATCCTGTAGATGGCTATTTCCTATCCTTTTTTAGGATCTCCAGCTTGATTATAGGATCTGCAGCATGACTGTAGGATTGGCAACTCGATTGTAGGATCTGGAAATTGATCCATTGATGTATATGTACCTGTACAATTCATTGTAATAAAATATAATTATTTTTCTCTTGAACTCTGTTTTGAACTATTAATTGCATTACAAAATTAAAATGTTATGCTTGTATTCACTGAAAGTTAGTTATCGCCGCCTTTAGAATTATATGCCCTCCTATAGGTAGTAGGCTGATGTTACCATGAAAATGCAGTGGTGGCCTCTGCGCTACAACAATGAGGAGGGTGACATATCTTTTAGCCAGTTTTTTATTGTCTTTTTATATATCTGTGACGTATGATTATGATGGTTGGATTTGCATTCAAATCTTCATAATTGTATTATCATCTCAGTGGTTACTCTCTTGTGTAGATGTAAAACAAATCTTCATTGTATGATAATCTGGGCGGTTACTCTGTGTTAAATCATTAAGAAAATAGGGAGCAAACAAGAATGAAAATATAACGGACCGAAAAGGCTCACAAATTTGCTCCATTAATCAATAGTACACAATGGTACATATATAGTACATAATGTATAACTAACCTCTAAGGGTATGACCATTAGGATAGATAACAAACTTAGATTAGAGCTTTCAACATCCCCCCTTAATCTTAAGTTCGGTATTTCCTGAAAAACTGCCTACTTGACAATCAAATGTGTCAAGCAAATTCAAAGAGTAAAACTCAAAAAGCTCAGCTACTAATGGCTGAAAATATCTCTGACACAAAAATCTAGCAGAAGTAGTAAGACCTCTACTAAGTTGCATGGTTTCAAGTTGACAAAACACTAATGGTTTTAAGTTGACCATAAAACTATCAAAGATACCAAGAGGTGGTTTTGGGATGACCACCAACCAAGAGATGGTTTTAGGATTACCATTAACCATATCAACTAGAAGCTCTAATGACTTATGTTGATCACAAAAATTGTATCAAGATCCATGAAAAGTAGACTCTCATGTGTTCTACTTAATTGATGGTTCTGGAAACTTTTAACTTTCACTCTGTCTTCAAAATTCAGAAACAACACTCTGTCTTCAATACTTGTTTCCCATTTGTTTGTTCACAGGATCCATCGCTTTAAAACTTGGAACTTGACATCAAAGTGTAGATATTTATTCCCCCCTGTCAGGGACAAGGTGAGAAGATGCAAGTTCGTTCAATTTTTCTCTTGTTTCCAACTCTCTTTTATCCCCTGTCAGAAACAATCTATCATATGCATTAACTTCATGCATAATCAAGTTCAAAATGTTAAATTTTTGTTTTTCCTTATGGGTGTTGGGTTCAACAAAAAATGCACCCAATTACAATCATTTTTCAATTCTACAATATTTAATACTCACTAAGTGAATAATAGTAAGTACCAAAAACTTGCAAAAATAGAGAATGTAAGGATACAAATCTCTGAACATGTACAAGTTCAGAAAATAAGTGTTGAATTGTTTTTTTTTTATTCTAAATGTTGAAAACTCTGTTTTAATTTGTCTGCATATTCAAATGTCAGTGGCTGCAATCTTCAATCTAGATAAGAAGACTACTTTACTCGGCAAATGCTTGGTCTCTTTTACTAAGCGATTTTTGTTTTGATAGCACAATTATAACTAAATTTTTCTGCTCCCCCTGGAAATATAACAACAGACTGCAATTTTTTTTTTAAAGCTAACTAGGCTCCTTCAATTATTTCTTACACTTCCCTTTTAAAATCTCAATAACTTCCTTTTTATTTAATTTCTTCACACCCAAAAGAATCTTTCATACACCAAACTTTTGTCGTTATGAAGAGATCTCTGGGTTTTTTTTAAAGGATTTATTTTGTAAAGTACATTTCAATACAACTTACGGTTTGACCATCTTCTCCCGATCCGATTCTCGTGCCAGTCTTCTCTTTGGTAGCTGCCCTTTCCAAAGGATTCGCAGTTTCCATCACAACAATTTGAAACATGTGTTGTGTTCTTTTCAAATTGCAAACAAGATTTGCATTGTGTAAACGTCGCTCATATTTTTCTTCCAATTCGCGGCCCGCATCTCCTGACTTTCATTCGCATAGGGAACTTGTTTTTTCTTTCTTCACATGGATATGATATGAACTGCTCCCTTATTTTTATTTGTTCGAGAGCAGTGGTCTTGATATCTCTTTAACTTGACGGTGATTTCATTCCATGATCTTGGATATTCAACACTGCTCCATATATTCACAAAGCAGCAACATCTTCATCTGTAACTCACATCACTGCCCTTTCAATCATTCATGCTAAAGCAAACAAGAATGAAAATATAACTGACGGAAAAGGCTCACAAATTTGCTCCATTAATCAATAATACACAATGGTACATATATAGTATATAATGTATAACTGACCTCTAACTGTATGACCATTAAGATAGATAACGAACTTAGATTAGAGCTTTCAACACTCTGTTGTGTGTAGATGTAAAACATCTGACCCCTGCTGGAGTTGGAGGTAGTGCTACATATTTGTGTGTTTTGTTTGAATAGGAGCACATCGGCCTCATAGTTTAGTTTATTCTATATTGTTGAAATCTGAAAAGATATCTTGTTTAGGGATGCTTTAGCAATGGAGGATGATGCCATGATGATTCTTGCAGATGATCCGCTGCAGGTTTTTGGAAAAGAGTCTCTCCGTTGCAGAAAAGATGTGGGATGTATTCCGCATTAAATAGATCATAAGAGATCGGTGTTAACCTAACGCCGACAGTTACCACTGCTCATAAATTTCAGAACTTTGAACTCAAGACAACAGGATCATAAATTCACACCTCCTATACATTTAATTGGGCATTTTTGTGAATTACAAACAAAACATGCTATGATCATTATTCATCCACACATGAATGCGAACTCCATAAATGGGAGATCACAGAATGTGCTAACTGTGCATTCATTGATTTCCTCTCTGCTAATATAAAACATGGTTTAACCTCCCATCTGTGGCCAACTGCTCATTACGGCTTGAACAATTTCGAATTTGGAGAACCAAAACGAATAAAGGTCTCTTTCTCACTGGTTTTGTGGCGATTCTTTATGTGCCAGAGAAACTCTCTGCAATACCCAAAATGTGTGAGGGAGCATCATTAAATCTCTTATCCAAAACCGGTCAGATCCCTTGCCTCGGAGAGCTCGAGAAGTCCCTCTAATACGAGCATTGCCCTGGCTTAACGCTTTGTATCATACATCTTTGCCAGTGTGGTTATCGAATACGAAGGTCAACTTGACTCGGATGAATCGTGAGCAGTGCCTTTGACCAAGTTAATGAACTTACTAGTTTGGCCTCATTTATAATCCTCCAACGAACTATTGATTGTTGGAAGGGGAATGGGTGCAACCTAAGCAAACTCAAATCACTCTTCAGCACAGAAAGTAACCTACATAAGCAATGCATATATGCCTAAGACACCTAAATTATGCACCTACCCACACAAATAAGTGATATATGCCTAATAGAATAGACACCTAAATTATGCACCTACCCACACACATAAGTGATATATGCCTAATACAAGAGACACCTAAATTATACACCTACCCACACACTTAACCCACATTTACATATATAAGTGATGCAACCATACACATAGACACACATGTTTTTCACAAAACATAAATGACAACCTCACATATAAAAACACTTTTAGACATCTAAGCGAGACATTAATAGTGCACTCACACACTTTACCACCCTCCTACATAAGTGGCACTCACACACTTTACCACCCTCCTACATAAGTGGCACTCACACACCCACATAAACACACATTCACCCACCAACATAAAAAAAATCTACACACCACATTAATGGCACACTCACACACCCATATAAGCAATCAACTTACACATAAGCAACATAATCATACATTAGGAAAAATATGCAAACATAAACAACTTAGGCCACACACATTAGTGACATGCTCACAAATATTAAACATGAAAGGGAGGTGATTGTGGAGGAAAACTATCATAGGGGCTAGTTCATGAAGGTGTAGTAGGTGTTGTAAGAGAAGTAGCATGATGAGACTAAAGGGTGAAGGGTGGGGTGTTTGTTGAATCACGATGAAACTACAGTCAAGGATGATTTTAAGGAACCATACTTATTTAAAAGTGTATAAATGTTGGTGAATCTTACCAATTCTTAAAACGCCAACTATAAAATGTTTGGCGATATTNTTATTTATATAATAATTTGGCGATTTTTAGAGTGAAAAAAGTTTACCCCATCAAAATTGGGCGAAACAGAGCTTCAAAAAATGCAAAATGGTGAATCTTTTTTGGGAGAAAATCCATAAAAATAGCCCATGGGCTAAATTTCGCCCCTAAAATTATCCTTGACTACAGTGCATGAGAGAGAATAGTCTTAGGAAAGGGCATTTCATGTTTGTTACATGAGTGGTGGTTTGAGATATTTCCTTAGTGATTGGGGATGGGGATAGTCATAATTAGGAAATGGTAGGGTAGTGTATTGGGTAGCATATGAGGTAGGATGTGTGTGCCGCATGAAAACCCAATGGGTGAGTTCATGTAGACAAGGGGATGGGAGATGGATGGGAGATATATGATTTTATTCAAGTGGGAACATGGTACATGGATATGACCAAAGGGTGGATGGAGGGTGTACATGGTCCATAATTTTATTTTGGTTAATAATGTTGGGAATGCTTATGACCATTTCTAACAAGAGGTTGTGAAGAGGTAGATCTCAAAATGTGTTTTGCATTACATCACTTAGATGATAACGGTGTCTCAAACTCAACTACTCATTATGTTTTCTTCTACTTCTTCACTTTCTCTCTCAATAGTTCACCATATTAAATATGGTGTTATAACCCAAATCGACATTAATCTATTAGTGACAACAGTAGAAAATACGACACTTCTAAATGTCGATTGTTTGTCACCCAAAAGGTCAATATGGATGGAAGAGCCTTGATTTGGTTTCACTTAGTATCATCTTAATCATTTGGAATTGATCCTCATTCTTACCTAAATAAGTTACAAAAGAAAAATATCGCTTTTAAAGATATATCAACATGTGATTTAATCGCATCCTTCCTTAATATTGCCAGTGATTTTTATAAAAGTTTAAATCATTCCCTGTTGCATCATTGATTGTGATTTAATCGTTTCATGTCCATGTTTTGGAAGCAATTTCCTTCAAAAAATATAAAATAAAATTTGAAATATGGAAGAGTTGGGGTGGTTTTAGTAACTTCCCCCTTTCGGTTGTAACTTCTCCCCATCGATCAAAATCGTCTTCACTAAGTATAAAACAAACAAGCTTTGGCCATTTAGAGAGAGCTTGGTGATGGTAATGTTATGCTAGAGAATTTGTTCCTCATATTATCTTCATTTTACTACCTTTTGTTGATCATTTGATCCTATACCTCTATGTGCTAAGTTTGTTGCTCTCAAACATCCTCAAAATTTTATGCATACTTAGTGATTAGGTAAGAGTTGTGCAAAAAGAAGCATGAGTGATCCTGGATCCCAGTTTCGATAAGGTGATAGGAAGAATCAAGTATATATGTATTGCACTATTGTTGCTATTAAAACAAATTTTATATTTGTCCCTTCCCTAATTATTGTCTCTAACTTGGTGCATATATTGATGCTTCATTTATTTTATCAAGTTTTGATTATGTATTTTTATACTTGGATCTCAATATTATTTTGTTGCGTATTTGTTTGAGAAGGGTTATAAAGTTGTTTTGAAAATTGGAAAAACATTAGGAGCAAAGAAATCTAGGACCGAACTAAATAAATAAGGTACATGAGATTTCTAACTCTTTTAACTTTGACATAGTTGTTTTTTGTTTAGTCAAGTTGGTCTGCATTTCAACCTTAGATGCATGATTGGAATAACCCTAGTATGTTGATGATTTAATCCCGATCATAGGTTTGAATTCCACTAAACAAAATTGGTGACTCCGTTAAGGATTCAACTGCATGCGGTTTTTAAGTCTTTTCTCCAGTCACTTTGGGTTATTATGAGTGTGTTAATCTTGTTCTTGGTCATAGACCTTAACACATCTTCGAGCCTCAGAGTTTTTTAACTTAATTTTTATTTTCTCCAAACTACTTAGTATAAAATCATGTGTTGTTGTACTTACATTAGTGATTTCCCTAGGAAATCACTAGCAATGATCTAGACAGTACCGATTTAATCGCTTGCTTCTCAAAGCACAGTAGTGGTTTTCCTGTAGGGAATGTGTTTTTCACTCGCTTGATTTTTTTTATTTTTCTGAGTTCTTTTCAATTTTTCACAAGGCTTAAAGTTTTCCTGGGACTTGTTAGAGATTGTTGGTGGTCTCTGTAACTAAAATTTATTCATGCACGATTGTCCTTTGTGAACCAAATGAATTGATCAAAGTGTATGCCCTAGTCTTTTCATTATCTTTTTGGAGTACTAGAAGAGTGTCTGACTATTGAATCTCGTTGTTGACTTGTGGAGGTGGTGTGCCTACCTTAGTTAGCTATTCCTAGTTGGATATTTTGCATTTGTCTGTCCTTTAGGTCTTTGGAGTGCTACTTTGGTTCAATTTCTCTTCATTTCTTAGTTTGGTTTCTTTGGAATATTTACACTGATAGTACCTTGTTACAACCTCTTACGGATAATACCCTTGTTACTGTCCTTGCTTTCATTCAATCTATTTTCCATTATTGAAAGAGAAGTCTCCTTTGAAAGACTACTACGTTTTTTTAAATTTGTTCACTTATAGACAATTCTTTTGAAATTTTTTAGGATTCTCATTTACCTCACAGACTCTCAAAAGTGTTATGTTTGATTTCTAGTGTTATTTTCAGATTTTGCTATGGGATTGTTGGTAAATAAATCCTGAATATCATCTTTTTTTTATGATTTTAGAGCTTATACTATTGATTCTCCATTGAAGTGAAAGGACAAGGTTGTTTGTGAGTTAATTTCAGACCTGTTTGCATTGATTGGGTGTAAGAATTAGGCCTTCCCAAACCTTGTTTCCAAGTAGGTATGCCTGCTTATTGGAGTTTAAAAGTCAGTTGTCATACTTTTTTTTTATTGGCTTATATAGTGGACTGAAAATCCCTGAGTTTTTGGCTGCTTTCGCTTGTGATTAATAGGGGTTTTAAGAATTTTGTGTGTTTGTACTTATGTGTAGTTATTGACTACTAGCATTTGTTTTCTTCCATTATAAAAGAAAAGAAAAATTGGCTATGTTATAAACTCATTCATTTCTACATTGCAAGCCTCTAGTAGATTGCTATTTTGCACTTGAAAAACAAACAAAAACCAATTGGATTTTATATTGTTATCGTGAATATCAAACTACATGGAAGTATATATTTGCATCTTTTTCATCATACCACATGAAGCATAATTTTCATTTTCCACAAAAGGCCCAAAACTGCATTTGTACATTTTTTTCAAAATTCACATTTGCATCAAAGTTGGTAGATTGCATTTGAAGCTTTCATTGTACACTAAAAACACATTTAAAATACATTGAAAAGCTGAAAAGTGAATTGTATAGGGTAGAGATTGCTCCAATTTTTAGTTTTAAAAAGGTGAAATTGTGCATTAGGTTGTATTACGTTACTTCTTTTTAGGTGCATATGTTTTTCTTCTTTTTGAAAGTTATTAAGATCATATTTTGAACGAGCAAGAAGTAATTGAGATAAGATTCTAGGTTTTTCTATTTAGTAAGAAACATACCTAATAGTATAGGCTAGGATTTTGGAGATAGGATTTGTCAGTTAACTCCTCCAGAACTATATAAAACTATGAAGCCTAGGTGTCTTTCACAAGAGAGGAAATCTAGTTTTGTAAGAAATGTGACTGGTAAGATCCTTTGAAATGAGAGTTAAGCACAAGGTTGAGTGAGGTCGGGCTATAGAGAGATCCCTCCAATTCCTAATAGAGCATATACTAGGGATTTTGCATGTACGCGGACTCATTTAGTACCACTTTCTGACCTCATGTGGTGTTGGTGTCGTTAAGATCTAGGATTTTCTACCCTTCCCATACATATGATCCTGACTTGCGACTATCCCCCAGATGTGGATTACAAATTGGTAGCAATAGAATCTTGTCCTTATGTTCATGCATAAGTGCTAGAAGGATATTTTATGCTACCACATTAGGTGGACTTTGTGTCTAGATAATAGTACCTTTGGAGGGTGTTTTCTAGATCTATTTGTTAAAAAACTTACACAAAGAAGTGAAACACACCCATCCTCAGTAACTTCTCTGATATCTTCGTTGATTAGACTTGGTCCTCGATCATCCTAGGATAATATTCGGAATACCACTTACCTTGATCTTCATTGAATGGTATTGGAAGCTAAGTAATTTTTATTGTAAGGGTTTTTCCTTGTTACAATCTTCTAGGGACTTTCTAGTGAATGTTGTTTTTTAATAATCTTTTTAGATTTCATCCTTTGAGTATTCTACAAGCCACCATGGTTGATCAACCTATGCACAAATATAGAAGAATTCAAGAATACTCTCCTTAATAGAGGGAGGTACCTACTCCTAGACAAAGGCTGGATTATAACGATCCACCACTCCCCAGGGGAAAAGGAAGAAAACTACCTTCGACTAAGATTGGTAATTATTGTGTGTTTGTGGTCATGGATCACTTATCTAAGAAGGACATTATAGCTTTCAAGATGAGCATCTATGATGAATAAACTGCTAATCTCTTCTTCAAGCATGTTTGGGTTCATTTTGGGCTTCCAAAGGTTATCATTTCAGATCGGGGCAACATTTCCTTGAGAACTTTCTAGTCTAGTCATGGTCATTGATGGATACCAAGCTCATCAAATCGACTACCTTCCACCCCCAGACCAATGGAAAAAAAGAGGTAGTCAACTAGATTATTGTGCATATTCTAAGAATGTACAATTCTGAACATACTCGCACATGGGATGAAATCATTCCTTATGTTCAACATAGCTATAAAATAGCTCTTCAATATATATCTACTGGTCACAACTCTTTTCAGATGTGTCTAGGTCTTCAAACACTAGCCCCAATTAATGTAGCTCTTCCACTTGCATCCACATAGGAGGAATCTTCCATTATCAATGATCTAGGTCATTCCCAGGTGCATGCTGGGGACAACATTCGACTGAATGAGTCAAGAACTATTATGGTGGAAGCATAGAAAAAGAACAAGTAAAGCAGGAAATACACTATATCAACAAAAAGTATGCACACAAAAAAGATGTAAGAATTCAAACCAATTTCTATATTACTTCTTCTCCATGAAGGTTGGTTGATTGTTACAATAATATACATCTTTATATAGAATTTTGAGATACTTGGGTGAATACCCGTTACCTTTAGTTACAATAGATGTTATAATGGTTTGGAAGTTTAACCTTCACATATGACTGGAAGATAGAGACATTATGTTGATGTTCAACAGTCGTCAGTGCTGACAAGGCATGTCAAGATGTGGTGTGTCGAGCATGAAACCTGTCAAGCTTGTCGAAGTTAGTTGAAGTAGTCAAATTGCTAGACTTTGTCGAATTCCAACAACATGCCAACTGTTGGTTGGATCATTCCTCCTTCCTTAAGAAATAGTGGTCTCCATTGTGTATTCATTCAGGTGAGGAAACTTGTTGGCTACTTCAGTAGTAGAGTACCATTTTCCTTGCACGAGTATTTGTCCATATTTAGCCACTTGAACCAAGGAAATGGATTTCGTCCTTGCATGGCGGACGCGTCGTTCCAGAATGGTGTCGCAAAGAAGTGGTTCTTGAACATCTGGATCGATGTCTTTGGGTTTTGTTCTATGCAAGTCATTATGTTCCAACAATGGTGAATGGTATGTTCGAAGTAGATCAACATTAAAGAATAGATGTATGCCAATACATGCAATAATGTCGAGTTGAAAAGCGTTTTATCCAATCTGTTTAAGGATATTGTATGGACCATATTGTAAAGGTTTCAATTTTTTGTATGGGCTAGTGAAGGGCTCGTTCTTTAGATGTAACCATACCTGATCCCCAATTAGGAATGAATGAGGAATATGATGCTTGTATTGTCAGGCATTATCTTTTGCATTAGCTCGTTGCAACATTTCTTGTGCTTGCTTTTGTATGTTGTAGATTTGATCTCTGAAATTTAATGCTTTCTCAACTTCTCATCCTTCTAAGTCGGTGTCGTTCGACTATGTCGAGGAATTGATCAAGTATATAGGCACTGAAGGTTGAATCCATAACAAATCTCAAATGGACTCTTTCATGTAGAACTATGTTGAGCATGATTGTAGTTGTGTTGTATGTATGGAAGACTATCATCCCATGTTAGACGAAGCTTGTGGTTGTACATGCGAAGCAGTTGTACTACCAAGCGATTTACAACTTTCATATGTCCGTCTGTCTAAGTATGAAAGGATGTCGATAAATAAAGTCTCTTGTCAATATGTTTCCAAATATTTTTCCAAAAGGTGTTGACAAATATATCATCTCTATTGGAAATAATTGTCTTCGTAAGGCCATAATATTTCCAAACATGTTAGAAGAAGAGCTTAACAGTTTGTTGTGTTGTCATAGTCTTCTTGCATGGTATAAGTATAGCCATCTTGGAAAATCTATCGACTACTACTAAAATCATGTCATGCTGATGTTTGGTAGTAGGATATCACGTCAAGTATTCCATAGAAATAGATTCCCATGGTCGAATAGGAACTGGAAGGGGTTGTGTACAGTCCTTGTCATCGATTCAATGGTTTAGCAATGGCACAAACTACGCACAATCGAATGTACTTGTTGACATCATATTTACGTGAAGGCCAGTAAAAATACTTTTGGAGGATAACAAGTGTTTTTGCGACTCCAAAATGTCCTACAGTCTTGTAGTAGTGTGCGTCCCAAATGAGCTTCTAATAGTGCTCACCAGTCGGTACACAAATTCGTCCAAGCTTGTATAGAAAAGTGTCCTTTAGGAAATAGTCAGTAGTAGACACTGTTTCGGCCTGAATCTGTCGATAAATTGCAAAGAATTCAGAATCTACCAAATACAATTGTGTCCATGTAGTGGTGTCGTAACCCTACATACTCATCACTGTAAGTTGTAACCAGTAGAGTAATGGGTGTTCGGTTGCGACATTGGCTTTACCTTTCCTATACTTAATTACCAACTAAAACTGTTGTAGGTAATTAATCCACATGAGTTGTCGAGTTTTCTATATTGTTTACTAGGATAGAGTGAATTGCAAAGTTTTATGGTAAATGAGGATGACTATTTCCTTTCCAAGAATGTAGTGTCTCCATTGCTTAAGAGCTTGCACCATGGCATACAGTTCTTTTTCATATGTCGAATACCTTCTAATAGTCTCATTGAAATTTTTGGAGTGAAACGTGACTGGGTGACCCGACTGAGTGATCATTGTGCCGAGAGCATAGTATGTTGCATCTGTATCAATCTCAAAGGGATGATGCAAATCAGGTAACACAAGTACTAGTGAAGTACAAATCTTGCTTTTGAGTTGTTCAAAAGCTTGTTGTTGTGTTGGTGTCCATTGAAAGATAATTTTCCCTTTTCCTTTAGTTAACTAATTCAAATACCATGTGATGTGACTCAATCCCACTATGAACCATCGATATAAATTAACCAAACCAAGAAAACTTCTTAGTTCATGAATTTTTTGAGGAACAACCCAATCTTTGAGGATCTGTATTTTTTATGGGTCGACATGTATTCCCACAGAGCCAATTACATACCCCAAATATTTGATGTTGATCATCACAAATGAGCATTTTTCCATGTTCATATATAGTCGATGTTGCTAGAGAGTGTCAAAGACTTGTCAAATATGTCTGACATGTTCTTCCCATAATCAACTAAAAACCAATATATCATTGAGATAGACAATGACATACTTGCCTATGAAGGGTCGTAGAAGGTCATCCAAATATATCATGAAAGTTGCAGGTGCAATGGCTAAGCTGAAAGGAATGGCTAACCATTCAAACAATCCTTACTTGGTCTTTAAATTCATTTCCATACGTCGGTGGCCTCGATTGAAATTTGATGATATCTCGAATTAAGGTTAAGCTTCGTAAAGAACTTATCACCTTTCAGTCAGTCAATGAGTTCTTCTATCCTTGGAAGAGGGTATATGTAAGTTTACTTAAATTTTGTTGAGAGCTCAATAGTCGATGCACATGTGCCAAGTCCCATCTTTCTTTGGAACTAGGATGACTGGACTTCCACAAGGAGAGGAGCTGAGATGGATATGACCTTTGTTGATCAAATACTGTATTTGTCTATGAATTTTTTCGTTCTCAAGAATGGATCTTCTATAAACATATGCATTAGGTAATGAAGAACTAGAAGCAAGTTCAATGGAGTGTTTTACCTTACAATGCATAGGTACTCCATTCAGCTCTTGAAATACGTTTTGGTATTCTTCAAGAATGTGGTCGATCTCTTGTTGTTGTCGGGAGTTGCACTGGTCAGTGAGTCAACTGGTTGCTGCAATCTTCCTAGAATGCTGAGGATTTATTATAATTAATGCAAACTTTTGAGCATGATTGATAAGATTCTTTGTTTATTTGTCAGATATCATAGAAACCGTTGATTTGGGTTGTCGCTCCGGTATGTCGTACCATTGATTCCAAATTTCGACAATCACTTTTTGTGGTCATGACTCATATGTACTGTGTCAATCCCATAGGTACGATTTTCTGAATAGGGTGTCGGCTATTGAAAGTGGTGCCACCTCACAGAGTACTTCATCTTCAAAAGGCTTGATAAAGTAGGTGAGTCTACATTGGCTTGTTATTCTTAGGTCCTATCCATCCTTCATCCAACCGATATTATAAGGTCAAGGATGTGGAGTGGTGACAAGACATAATTTTCTCATAAGATCTTCATAAACAAATTTTTTCTGGCTACCATTATCCACAATAAGATGTAATTTATTTTTCTAAATCCATATCCGTGTATGGAATATGCACTCGTGTTCCTCCTCATCAATGATAATCGAGAATGTCAGAGTTCTCGAAGTCAAAGCCAAGAGGGTTGATGCATCTAGATCATATTATACCAAGGTTCTATTGGATAAGTCAGATGTCGACAATTTTACCAAAAATGTCTTTCGAGATTTCCATTCTAACGTATCATGCCATGTTGAATTGTAATAATCACACCATTTCCCAGTAGGATCTTGTTTGTTGCAATCCTTCTTGTATTTCTGAAATTTATTCTTGTGATGATCTGGATTTGGAGGAGTCAGCTAAGAAGGGTCCTTGAACTTGTCGAAGTCAGCTAGTAACTTCTTGTCAGATGTTTGACCTGATGGCTTGTTCAAGAAACGTGCTTTTCCTTTTTATTTAGATTCAATATTGTTGGTGTAATGAAATGCATCCGTAAGCGTACTAACAGCCAGAAAATCCATCTCTTGTTGAATGTACAAGGATAATCCACTGATGTACTTCAAGACAAGAAATTTCTCTTTTTCTTGGATGCCAAGTCTAGCCATGAGTCGATAGAACTCGTCGGTGTAACTCTACACTGACTGGTCTTTCCATTTCCTTAGTTGTTGCTACTTCTTATACTATTATTAAAGACAATTGGGAAGGTAGAACTCCTTTCGGCTGTATTCTACAAATTCTAACCATGTGTCTACGGGGTATCCTTCTTTTTCCATATTTGTCAATAAATTTTCCCACCAGCAGTGTATGGAGCTTGAAATATTCAAGGACTCAATGGTGATTTTTCTGCTTCGGAGAGTTGATTCACTGAGTAGTATGATTCCAGTTGTTGCACCCAATTATCGATGGATTCTACGTCAATATTTCCTTCAAGATTTGGTATGTCCAGATTCATTATCACTTTGAAGGGGTTGATTTTATCAGAGTGAGTTCACGTTGAGGATTCCCCTGATGTTGAAGTGAATCGCATGAGAATAACACTGAAATGGGAGAACATTTTGGTCTGCTGGTGAGCCAGTGCTTTTTCTATGATTTGCTCGGTCTCATCCGTTGCATGTCTATCAACTGCTTCTTCGGCCATCTTTTCTGAAATAGAAGTAAGTGTTTTATTTTGTTGTTGAGTTTGTGAGCATGTTTGAAAAGGCACAAGTTAAATAAATTCAATGGAAATGCTGATGTAACTTAAGCTATGAACAAGATCAAACTCTGATACCAATGATCCAGGTCATGCCCAGGTGCACGCTGGGGACAACAGGTGACTAAATGAGTCGAGCACTGTTATGGTGGAAGCATAGAAAAAGAACAAGTAAAGCAGGAAATACACTATATCAATAGAAAGTATGCACATAAACAATATGAAAGAATTCGATCCAATTTCTATATTACATCTTCTCCATGAAGTTTGGTTGATTGTTACAATAATGTACATGTTTATATAGAATGTTGATACACTTGGGTGACTACCCGTTACGTTCAAATACAAAAGAAGTTATAACGGTTCGGAAGTTCAACTATCGCAGATGACTAGAAGATAGAGACATTATGTCGATGTTTGAAAGTCGTCGGTGCCGACAAGGCATGTCAATATGTTCTATGTCGAGCTCCAAACCTGTTGAGGTTGTCGAAGCTGGTTGAAGTAGTCGAAGTGATATACTTTATCAAAGATCGAAAACATGCCAACTATTGGTTGGATCACTCGGGTTGAGGATGATAAGGACACCATATTTGTTGAACGAATCTAGCACATCCGCCAATGGGTCCATGACATTTTGGAAAAGGACAATACTAAATACAAGTAGTGACATTACCAACATCATGATCCACACAAGTTCCAAGTTTGGGATAAGGTTTGGTTGCACTTGCATAAAGAGAGGCTCACACGACCCTAGTACAATAACCATCCAATTTGATATGGTTCGTACACTCACCAAGGAAGTTGGTGAATATTCCTCAGAATTAAGCATTCCTCCATTACTCGACCTACACCCAGTATTCAATGTGGAACTCCTTCAACCATATTTTACACCATTGTGGGAAATCTCGAAGGTGGAATAACAATTGACACCTATAGAGTTTGATCCCAACTGCATGGAATAAGGAACCATTGATATGATCATGGACACATAGGTTAACACCACCCACCAAAAGAAGATCCAACTATATCAAGTTATCGAAGCAGGGCATATCCTCCACCAAGGCATGTGGCTCACAAGGAGTCAAGTTTAGCAGAAGTGTCCCCATTTGATGGGGGGACTCAAACCAATGTATACCCTTAATTTCTAAGTGAGGAGGACTGATCCAGATGGGTATAAGTGGTCGCCCACCTATTTCACTAGCTCAAAACAATTTTTCATTTTGGCAATCTTCTTGTAATTTTGTATGGTTTTCAGGTATCAAACTTCTAGGGTAGTTTTGAGGCTCTAAATGGCATTTTTGGTGATTCTGGGGGGGAATAAATGAATATGAATTATATCCCATGCATATAAATTCGTAAATCTCATATAAACTTTTCCAATGGACTATCAAACACCCCAAACGGAGATCGTATGCAAACGTTATGACCCCAAGAAGTTGTTTATTCAACTAACCACCTTGGGGACGCAAAATTTATGATGATTCATTTATTAGGGTTAGGTTTAGGCTTTTCTTCCTCTCTAAGGATTTATGATAAATTTCCCTTCGAACTCCTTTTGTATTCATCTTTTCACGAGTGACAATAGTTGTCACATCTCTTCTTAGAGATACAACTATCATCATTCTACCTTCTTTCGGTTTACAGTTTGTTATGTTTCATTCATTTAATAGAATATGAGTTTACTATATCACTATGTTTGTTGCCATATATTTTTGTACGTGGATATATATATATATATATATATATAT
>LPNX011039427.1:64461-92049 GCA_001517045.1 Pseudotsuga menziesii
CTAGTGACATGATCTGTGCAGAAGTATTCAAAGCCACTAAGATTGAAAGGAGATTGAAAAAATCCCTCAAAAAATTTTGAGACCTATTGAAAGTTGAAAATTTGATAACCAAGGCAAAGCAAGTCACCCTAAAAGAGCTAGAAGAAAGTATAATTGTTTTGGGATATAAGCTTGATGATAGATATCAAATAAAGTCTTTAATAACCACTAAATACAATGAGATTGCTAATATTAAGAAGTAGATGAAGATTCCTAATGTGTATCCAATTCAAACCGCTGAGATAAAAAGGATTGAAAAAGAAAACAAGGAGTTGTTGGAAACCATGGTAAAATATAAAGTCCTAGAAGAGGACAAATAAAAGAATATTAGTGACTTATTAGCACAGATCATAGCCCTAAAAACACAGAGTTCTATTAGTTCGTAGACTGTACCATTTGAGACAATTACACTAGACATGTCGGCAGATATACAACCCCCTCCAAATATAAATCAAAGTGTCATACTTCTTGAACATAAGACAGATAAGGTTGAGGCACTAGATGTTTATGAAATGGAGGAATATGATACCACTCTAGAATAAGATAGAGTGGTAGAAGACAAAGACACCAAGATAAAAAAATATTAAAGAAGACATAAACCATACAAAAATGACAGAATAGTGGAACTAGAGGGTGACGTTAATAAAAAAGGAACATGATATCTCTGAATTGAAGAGGTAAATTGATGGTTTAAAGAGTCATATTACTTCATTACAAATGGATCCCCATGGAGAAGAATACATCAATATTTGTGGGACAAAGTTGCACAATTGTTCATGACCAAGTGGGATTTCTGTGAATTGATGAGGGAAGAAATGGAAACTTATAAATAGACTAAAGAAGAGATCAAATAGGTGGAAACTACACTAGAATACAAGCCAAAGGAATCTAGAGAAACCATTGACTATCTAAATAGAAGAAGAAATAAACAATTGGAAGATCCGCAACTGACAAGTAGGAATCAAGTAATTAAAAAAGCTAAGTAGATGATTTTGAAGAGGACTCTACTAAGAGTAATGCAGAACAATAGTAACAGTTTGGAAGATGACATTTCTTCATTCAAAATCATGTTTAGTGGTGTAATAAAGTTGGGAATTCCCTCACTATGGGATGGCAATGCAGAGTTTAATTCAAAAGAAGAGTACCAACATATTTTAATGCAGAAAAGAAATGAAGATCCATGCAATGAGTTATTAGTGGGAGTGATAAGTGGAAATCTGGTTGTTGACATGTTAAGACCCACTTTCCAAATATGAATAAGGCTCAGAACTATTTTCAAAGAATTGGAACTTATAACATATGTGAGGAACACATACGCTGATCTAGGATAGAAAATATAAAGGGACATAGTATTACAATGGGGAAGGATTAGAATTTGGACATAATATATCATAAAATATCCTTGCCCCTCGGTCACAATCAATATCGAAGACTTCAGGCCAAACATTAGGTTCAACAAGCACCTCTGATGGCCCAACAGTTCGCAGGACAAATGGTTCTATTATCTTTATTCCACCTAGAGGTTAGTTGTCGGATGGAGCTAAATATTATTCAAATTTATTTTAGAAAATGAGTCAAGATGGGATACCTCGAGGTTACCCCATAGTTCCAACTTAGTAGTACATGCTTGGATAGTAAACACCTAATAAAGGGAATAAAAATGGCGGGACCACAAATTTAAAGATGAGGGATTAATGTTGTTTTGAAAGTGAATGTAAAAAGTAATTCGTCAAAAGACTATTATTATTATGTTACAAGTAAGTCCCTGGTAAACTTCTTTCAGTTACACGTAAGTCTTATATATTGTCATTAAATCCAAGAGCTCGCGGATGTAATTTTTAGAACTAGAAGTTTTCTATCTAATATGTTGATTCAGATGAATACTTTTGGGGCCATGTAAAGATTTTGCTAGAGATTAATGATATAGATTCTTGCAGATAGTTCTTCCTCTGTGGTTTTTTTTATACTATCTATTGTATGAGAGGACTCATGAGAATTATAATAAAGCATGTTGTAGTAGATTTGACCCAATTAAGCATCGGTGATACTTTTTTGTGTTCAAATGTTGAATGTTATGTTAGAAATTCAAAGTTCTTTTGTTTTTGTCATGATATTTAAAGATTTTGTGTGAATGCAATATTGCATAGAATTCTTCTTCCTATATTATATACATAATTGTCTTGTTGCTCAAGAATCGTGAATAGTATCATGTAAAGCATTTATGTACGTAAAGAATGATTGGTTTATGTATTCCATGGCTTTGTACTTTCAAAATTTATCTTCATTAGGAAATTCTCTCGTGAGGCCTTCTTGGATTCAAATATTTATTTTCATCACCTCTTATATTTCCATTTCCTTATTGTTCTTCCAAATTTTGTAAAGTTCCTCTTTTGTTTACCTTTACATCTGCAAATTTGTTCATAAGCCAATTAAAATACATAAAGCATTCATAGAATGAGCTAAATTCCATTTTCATTATAGATATATCTCTAATATCTATAAAAGATGAGGCCTATCATGCCTAGGTGTGATATATTTTCAACCTAGTCCATCTCTGAGAACTAATAGGAGGAACCCCCACCACCTGATGTTGCATGTCCATGGGAATATACTCTATCCCAAGGGATATAATATCATGTGTTAGTCTAGTAAGTTTTCCCTCTACTACCTCTAATATAACATTCAACCCTTCTCATGACTATAGATCATGAACTAGTACTCTAGGATGGCTAGAAGGATGTATTGGTCCCATATCCGCACCATTTTGTCTTGTTTTTGGAATTAAGATTCACATTAAAAAAAAAAAATCTTGCTAAATGTTTCAAAAATACAAAAACAATGAAATATAATAAAATTAATAACTTATCGATCTATCTCCATGCTCCACCAAGAGGAAGGGTAAGGTCTAAATCACCCCAAAAGTAGAGCCCTGCATATGGGAAATCCTTGATCCCTATAACCTTTTGTCTCCAACATGCATTCCATTCATCACCATAGATGTTAGTGGTTAACCCTCCTTGTAGTTGATATAGAAGATCATTCCATCGATCCATCTGTTACTCTTTCGGATCTATGGGTTCTAGAGACACCTATGGTATCATCATCAGAAGATGCACAAATAGGAAAGGTACTAGCATGCTTCTATAACCAAAATTCATGATTTCTCCCCTCATACAACTTTTCAGTTGGATTTTTGAAAATTTTCAAAATACAAGTGCTCCAATCAAATAGTGTCCTGGTGAGTCATTCCACTCCCACTAACATGAAGCCCCTAGTGTCTACATGCTATGCTGTTGATCCAGCCACCCTAATGATCATAGTCACCACCACATTTAGTGTAAAACTTGAAATATTATTAATGCAGATTTGGATTCTTATTTTCCCAGTCCGCACAAAACAATACGTGTCATTGTACTCATTATAGAGAGAACAACCCCAAGCCCTTTGAGGTTTACTAGTTTCCCTCTTCATGAGAGACTGATGAGGAAATAGATATCATTTACTATAATGTCAAGTATTTTCCTGTCAATATCAAACACACCTCGATCTATATCCCCGTAATGGATGAACATTTGCAAAAGATTTCTTTGGGATCTCATGTTAGACACTCAAAATAATTTTAATAAACTACAACGATGCAATGTGAGTAAGTTCATTGGATCTCCTAGAACATCACAATACATCTCTCTATTCTCTCGTTCCATCCAAATGATCGGCATACCCACAAAATTTTCATTTAATTAGACAGGACAATTTTTTTGCAACTTAACATTGTAAATTGCTTGAAACAATCAAGACATTAGTGATTAAATCGCTACAAAACCTCTGTACAATAGATATTTTCTACAAAATTGTACCCAATATTGTATTGATAGAGTTTTTTTTTATTTGTATTAGAGCATCTAAAACCCAAAAACTTTTCCCTGAAACTATAAAAATTACCAATGAAAATGCACGAAGAAGGTAGATCTTACCTGTAGTAGTCAAGCTAATGCCCAAATAGATTGCATTTCACCACTTCCTAATCAAGGGTTTGTTTTCTCCAAACAAAAAAAAAACAATTGAAATGAATATTTTTATGTGTTTTTCGTTTATATAACATTTCTATTTAATTTTTAATATAATTACCTACTTTTCTATAGTTTAGAGCCTTAATTTTTATATTTTTTACCCTAGTTACTAATATGTTGGCTAAGTGTTCATCCTTTTGAATGGTGGTTAATGATTCATAATTATGGTATTGGCACAAGTTTGTTTCTAAATCCTTGGTATTAGGATAGGATTTTCCCTATTTTTTCACTATGCAGTTATCATTGACCTTCTATGTCAGCCATTCCCTACTGTTTGTATGTTTCATTATCTACCAGATCATATCATTCCTTGACTTTTCCTCATGTTGGACCATGGAGGATGCATTAATTCCTCCCATCCAATGAGTCTCCTCCCATCAACTTGAACTCATATTGCTTTGGGAATGAGGTCTAGTGTTTCAATAGTACCTTGGCTATTGCAATCATCAATGGCAATTCTACTTGTTATTGGGTAGTGGGAATACATCAATGTATCCTATTCAATGGATTATTTATGTTTTTAACTTCAAAAACATATATTCACACCTATTAGAATGTACTAGGTACCTTGGGACCCATTTTCATTATCAGTGGGTTCCTTCACAATTGTTAACGATTTACATCAATGAATAATAATCAAATGGTTTCCCACATGTTCAACTTCAACTTATCTATTTGCATGGTTAGATTTGTAATTTTAGATGATTTGGGAAGAAGACCTTGGGAAGATAGTAACATTCATGTATTTTTTCTATCACTCGATTTACACAAGACTATACCACTCATTGATATTGGTACCATTAGTAGAATCTCTATTCAATTGATCTCGTATTCTCCTAATGATTGATGAGACATAGATCCATTTTTTTGTGGTTATGATCTTTGATTTAACATAGCTCGACCTTGCATTTTTGTGTCTATGATATGTTATAGGGAATGTATTCATTATTTTCATTTGTGGATATGACCTCTCTATCTATCATATGGATCCACTTTGTATTGTCCTTTCCATGACAGTTATATCAATTATATATTTGTATTAGATCTTCTAGACATATCTACTAGGGAGGATATTGGTTGATCTGTTATATTTCAGGTACTTTGTCAATGTTTTTTCTCTTGGAACCTCTTGTTATGATTTCCACACTACTATGGTCTTATTATAACATGTTTAGGTGATAGTGTTCCCTTATGACCTCATACATTAGGGGAGCATCTGTTATATCCCAAATCAACGCTTCTTCGTCCATGAAGACATTAGAAAAGAGGACACTTGTAAAGATTGACTATTTTTCACACAAAAGGATAATATGGATGGAAGAGACTTGATTTTGATTCACTTAGTATGAACTTGATCATTTGAAATTGGTAGTCAGTCTTACCTATAGAAGTTAAAAAATAACAAAATCTCTTTTAAATATCTATCAACATGCAATTTAATTGCATCAAGCCTGAATATTTCCATATATTTTTATAAAAGTTGAAATATCTCCCTGTTGCATCATTGACTGTGATTTAATCGCTTATTTCCCATGTTTTGGAAGTGATTTCCTCTAAAAATATATATAAATAAAATAAAATAAAATTCAAAATATGGAAGAGTTAGGGTGGTTTTAGTAACTCCCCCCTTCAATTTTAACTTCTCCCCTCCAATGGAAATTGTCTTCACTAAGTATAAAAGAAAGAGATTTTGGCCATTTGGAGAGAGCTTGGTGATAGTAATGTTATTGTTGGAGAATTTTTTACTCATATTATCTTCATTTTACTACCTTGTGTTGATCATTTGATCCTATATCCCTATGTGGTGAGTTTATTTCCTTCAAATATCCTCAACCTTTTATGCATATAGTGATTAGGTAGGAGTTGTGGAGAAACAAGGAGTGACCTTGAATCCTGGTTTTGATAAGGCTCCAGGGAAAAATAGGTATATTTGTAATGTACTATTTCCTCTATTAATACAAATTGGACATATTTCCCTTTCACACTTGTTGTCTCTATTTTAATGTATATATTGTTTGTTCATTTATGTAATCAAGTTTTGTTTATGTATTTTTATATTTGGATCTCAATATTATTTTGTATCCTATTGGTTAAACAAGGGTTGTGAAGTTTTTGTGTAGCTCATTGGGAAAAGTTTAGGATCAAATCTTGGGAGAAAAGAAGGCTAGGATCAGACTACATAAATAAGGTAAAAAAGCTTTGAAATTTGATATAGCTTTGTTTGGATTTCTTGAGTCAAGTCAGTTTGCATTTCAAACTTAGATGTCTGATCTAAATGACCTTAGTACATTGATGATTTAGCACCGATCATAGGATAGAATTCTTCTCATCATATGACTCAATAAGGGATGATGGGACATTACATAAAGGGTGTTGTTGGAAGTATTCAAATTCTTGCAGACCTAAGAAGGGATGAATAGTTGTATAATCATAGATATGACCTTTTGTTAATTAGGCATGAATCATTGATACACATTTAAAATTCTTAAAATCCATATTCTCCTAATCAGTGTGCTCAAAATGAATGCACTGCAACATGTCTAATTTTGTTCCTAAGTTAAGCCAACAATCATGTGGAAATTTCATTGGAAGAACAAATTAATACCCTTTACTTGAAGCATAAGGATATTGATTTTGTATCTACATAAAAGTATACCATTTCATATAGGACTTCTATAATGGGAGGATACTTTATAACTTTAGAAATATGGGTCTTAATATCCCCAAACTATCACAGTGTTAGTAAAACAAGATCACACAGCAATAACAATAAACAAGATGTAAATATAAAACATGTTAACACATTACAATAGAGACGCCAATATAACGTGGTTCACCCAAGATGGGCTACTTCCAAAAAGAAATTTCCAGTCCTTTTATTATTATATCATTCAACAAAAATGAAGGGATACAACCTGTAGAAAACCCACTGCACTTCCTCTTCACTCTCTCACACAATCACGAAGATTGTTTTACAATGCTACAATACAATAAACAGTTATATTACAATGTTTTCCTTTTATAGGGGAATTACCATGGGAAAATTCCATGGGCCCATAATCTGGTGGCCAATAAAACATCCCAAAAAAAATATTTTAGGGGATTCTCCCCTAAACCCCCACTGGGGCCCCACTGGCTCCCGAATCCCCCATCTAGGAGGGATGATCCACCTTGCACCCCCCACTAGGATGAGTTTACAATAAAACTAGAGTACAAACATAAGTGAACAATAACATCTTTGAATCGGGAAGATCAGGCTCCACAACCAACAATCTCCTACTTGGAGACTGATCACAACAACTCCACCATTGTTGCACTTGGTGGACTATGTTATGAACCTTGGACCTCAAAAACTTATCATCTTCGCCTTCACACTTGAAGGCCAATAGAAACTAAGTAGGAAGTTAGTTTCTCTCTGGTTACTACCTTTGTCAACATGTCTGCAGGATTCTGGCTAGTGTGTATATTTTCTAACTTCAACAGTTCATCTTCAAAAACAAATCATATGAAATGGTACTTGAGATGTATATGTTTAGTATTTGAATGGAAGGTTTAGTTCTATGTAATATGAATGGCACTCTAGATGTCACTATACAACCTATTATCCTCCTTCTTCTTACCCAAATCCTCCATGAACCTATGCAACCAAGCCATCTCTTTACTAACCTCAGTAGAAACAATGTACTCTACTTCCATTGTTGAAAGTGAAACAACCTTTTACAGTTTTTAAATCCAACTTACTGTTATTCCACCTACAGTAAAAACATACCATGTGGTTCTCCTCCTACTGTCTTTATCACATGCTATATCTGCATCAACATATCCTTGTAGAATAGTGTTTGAACCTCCGAAACATAATGCATGAGAAGTGGTACATCTCAAATACATGATAATCCATTATACTTCCCTACAGTTCTCTTTACCTAGATTATTGATATATATGCTCACAACTCCATTTACATGTGCAATATCTGGTCTTGTGCACACTACTAGCGCCATGTTTGGACTAAATGGTTGGAAAGGGGAGTATGACATTCATTTTGGAATCCTCTGTGCTTGGTTTTGTAGCCCTGAGATTTTCTTGGAAGTATTTAATGTAGAAGTATGTTCTGAGTGTCTGATATTCATCACAGTGTTCAATGTTTAGTCATTGTTTTCATGTATGCTCCATTTCCATGTATGTGTGAAGTTTTTGCTAATACATTTCTAGTTGTATGCACGAAATTTGTTCTCTGTTAAGCGCTCCTTTCATCAGAAATCATATTTTTTATGTGTTTATAATGAATTTCAAGGAATTCATCATCTTCCAAGTGCTCCATTTCAGTTATCATCCTTTATTGTTTCTTCTGCTAAAGGTGTTTCAAGAGATTCATCCGCAGATAGGTGCCTCTTGTTTCATTGGGCTTCTTCTCATTTCCCCTACCATCTCTTAAAGTTATTTGAATGAATTTTAATGCTCATATTGCCTCATATTGAAAAGGATAATCACATATCACTATTGTTGTAATGCCTTGAATGTTTCAGGATTTGACTCCATTTCCCAATGATTTTTTTTGTTTGTTTGTCTTACAGTGGTCTTACACCCTTTGAAATATAAACAATATGTTCTCAATCAGAAATCTAGCCTTCTGAATTCTTACTACAAGACATATGTGTATGTGAACAACCCTTGTGATCCTGAGAGATCCCTTTCTGGCTGTATAGGATAGAATATATCCTAAAGGTTTGTTTGAAATGGTTACCCCAGTGATTTCCTACTCACAACCATAGAAAAATTATAGGGTGATAACATCTTGGCGTCGTTGTCAGGGACTAATTTCTATTATCTCCTCGAAAGAACTATTATCTCCTTGAAAGAACGACATTGTCCTAGTTCTATGACATGGGTGAGTAGCTGGTCCTAAACACATATTGGTTGTATATGCTCTGGTGCCTCCACTCAAATATTTTAGAAGGTGACTTCACTGGGAATACTAGCGGCCGAAAGGACAAAACGAGGAGCAATCCTGATGCTGAACCTTTGTAAGAAGTTTTTGATCCAGGGAGACTAATTCATAGGGACAAGAGGATCAAAATCATATCGTGGTTATGCATTCTTCTCCTGGAGACTCCATCTTCAAAGAATCAAGTCTTCAGAACTTCTCATGGTGACTCCACTATCAAAAGGTTTCAAAGTTTGAAGAGTTGATTCAGTTTTTTCATCATCAATATGAGTTCTATATTTGCAAGGAATTCCCCTATGAATCGTGCTCACATTCCTGGTTTTCTGAATCGAATACCTAATGTAGATTGGAAAAGGTGTCTTCCATAATTCAAAGATCAAAAGAGTGATGATGATGCCCTTTATTTTGTTAGATTTCATATGCATATATATAAGTTGGGAGTTGAATTGCATGGGGATTTGTTAATGAAAATGTTCATGGCTAGTTTGGAAGGAAATGCAAGGTCATGGTATGAGGGATTACCATCAGGAAGTTTATGTTCTCTTACAAACTTCCATACAATATTTCATGAACATTTTAAATATCAATATCCTTCCTTGCTGCTAGTTCAATATTGTTGCATGCATGTTAAAGGTTTCATTGAATATTTGGAGAACACGCACAGTGATGATGAGTTTATGGATGAAGATATTTTAGAAATTTTACATCAGAACTCATTTCGGAAAAAGGGAATACAAACCAGTTGCCATGATATTCAAGAAAACTCCCAGCAATTGATAATGTCTTCCTTGACTGAAATTGACATAAGACAAAGCTATGTTTCAACCAGTTACATTTCTCTCCCCAAAATCAATGATAGTTTGCTGCATTCTTGTCAATATTTGTGTCACCAAGAAGGAAGTTGGGACTGTCAATCAAAATTTTCATCATATCATTGAACTTCTGAAATTTGGTTACAAGAGGAGGTTTCCCATGTCCAATCAGAAAATACCTTTTTGTAGCAGCAATTTCTTCAAAGTTATAATACTTCCGTGGTTGATTATATAGAAAATTATAATTCTAGAAAATATCAGTATTTTAGTCCTTCCACATGTTTATTCTCTTAAATTGCAAGTAAATAGGAATGAGACCTTGAATTAAGGGTTGAAGAAATACCTTTGTGTGTTTATCAAACTCGAATATCACTTGAAGATTTACAAGAGCATGCAAAGCCCTTTGTGTTTATGGATGATGACAAGGATGAGAAGTCATGCAATCAATTCCAGCCTATGAAAAACCAGTAGTATTCCATGAAGGGTTAGATCACAAAGAAGAAGATGAGGGCTCTAAATGGGATGTTCCTTTACGTTTTTCAAATTCAGAAATTTTATGTCAAGAAGATATTATTTTAATTGATGAACACAATGTTGTTTCCTTTGAAACACTTGGAAATAATCAAGATTTATATTTTGAATGAAGTATTTGATGTCTCATTCGCAAGTTTTCATGATCATTCCTTTAAAGGTTCTTTTGAAAAAAAAAATTGACAGGGTGTTAGAGAAGTTACAGTTGGAGAAGGATTGTCATGGAAAATGAACGATAAAAAAAATTGTAAGGTTGTGATGTATATTATGATCCAATCTCTGAACATATGGATAAGCTTTGCAATAGGAATGGTTGGTTATGTGTTTGCAGTAAAGATTAGGCCTTTTATCATAACCTTTTTCCATTAAAGTTTTCATTTCTGATTTGGATCAACCATGATGAAGAAGATCAATCATTAGATCAATTTCTTGGTTGGGTTCATTGGAAGTCATATTTTACTTGATTGGGCATTGGAACTCAGAAAGTATGGTAGGTAGGTGTGAATAAGCTTGACATAATGAGCATTTGTCTTAGCAATTTTTTAGTTTGATTTCAGTAGCAGTTCAGTTTTAGTTTCAAGTTTAGAGTTGCAATCTACAATTGTTTTCAATATTCAAAACAGGTCGAGGATTTCAAGAAAGCTTGGTGTCATCCCAATGGATCAGTCACTTGGTATATTGTTCCTTACTACCTCATAGGGAGGATATCATCCCCAATTGGAGCCAGCTGTGAGGACCATGTCTGGGCTAAATGGTCAAAAAGGGGGGTTCGACATTCATTTTGGAAGCCTATGCAGCTTGGTTTTGTATCTCTGAGTTTTTCTTGGAAGTATTTAATGTAGAATTATGTTCTGAGTGCCTAATATTCATCACAGTGTTCAATGTTCAGTATGTGTTTTCCTATATGCTCCATTTCCATGTATGTGTGAAGTTTCTGCTAATACATTTCTAGTTGCATGCAAGGAATTCGTTCTCTGTTAAGCTCTCCTTTCATCGAAAATCGTATTTGTTATGTGTTTATGATTAATTTCATGGAATTCATCCTCTTTTAGGTGCTCCATTTCATTTATCATCCTTTATTGTTTCTTCTACTAAAGGTGTTTCAAGAGATTCATTTGCAGATAGGTGCCTCTTGTTTCATTGGGCTTCTTCTCATTTCACCTACCATATCTTAAAGTTATTTGACTGAATGTTAATTCTCACATTGCCTCAGTTTGTGAAGGATAATCACCTATCATTATTGTTGTAATCCCTTGAATGTTTCAGGCTTTGACTCCATTTCCCAATGGTTTTTTCAGTTTGTCTATCTTACACCCTTTGAAATACAAACAATTTGTTCTCAATCGAAAATCTAGCCTTCAGAATGCTTGCTATGAGACATATGTGTATGTGAATGGCCATTTTGACCCTGATAGATCTCTCTCTAGATGTATAGGCTATAATACAGCCTGAAGGTTCATTTGAAATTGTTACCCCAGTTATTTCCTACTCACAACCATAGGAAAATTATCGGGTGATAACACACACCATGGCATACATCAAGCTTCCAACCGTTGATCAATAGGGAACCTTGGACATGTATTATATCTCCTCATGTGTCTTAGTAAACATCTTGTTACTTAGTTTAAAATGGGTAGCCAAAGTTGTACTAACTATTTTTTCATTCTGCATTCTAAACCTCTCTACCACTTTTATATGTACTCACCTTGATACAATATCAATTTTCAATTTTCCCTAACTCTTGTTATTTGCATACCAAGGATTTTCTTTGCAAAACCCAAATCCTTCATCGCAAATTATTTAGCTAGTTTCCTTTTGAGCACATTTTAATCCTACATGTTAGACCCTGCAAAAATCATGTCATCCGCATATAATAACAAGATAATATAGCTTCCATTATCTAGCCTCTTGAAATAAAAACAGTGGTCAAAATGAGATCTATGATAACCCATTTCTCTCATAAACTAATCAAATTTCAAATACTACTTTCTTGGAGCTTGTGTTAGGCCATACAAGCTCTTCTTCAACCTGCAAACCAAATTCTCCTTCGCTTTGAACTAATACCCCTGTGGATGCTGTATATAAATATATTCCTCCAAATCCGCAAAAAGAAAGGGCATTTTTACATCTAATTGTTCAAGATGCAATTATTCTACCTCCACCAGACCTAAAATAGTCCTAATTGAAGTCATTTTAAAAACAAGAGAAAATATTTCATAAAAGTGTATAAATTTATTTTGTACAAACCCCTTTACAACAAGTCTCTAGGTATAGCACTTATTTACCCCTTCTTCTTCCTTCATCATGTAAACCCATTTATTCTACAATGCTCTTACCAGCAAGAAAATAAACCAAATCCCAAGTCTGGTTTCTTACCAATGAGTCCATATCCTCATTCATGCCTTGCTCCCACTTATTTTTGGTTTCCACTTGTAGTACTTCTTCACGACATTCTGGTTCACCAAAATTAGTCATCAATAAATAATACAAAGAAGAAGAGAATAATTCATCGGGTCTACTTAACCTGGTAGATCTTCTTACACTTGTAGGATTTTTAGTTACATGTTGTTTTGGATTTTATGGTCCCTTTAGAACTTCATTTTCTTTGATTTCATCAAGCACTACGTACTCTGTGTTTTCCTTTTCCTCTTTATTTCCATGCAACTAGTCTTTGTACATAACCTTTTCATTGAATACTACATATCTACTCTTAATTATTTTTTGATTTTCATAATCCCATAAGAAATTACCAAAATCATCAACACGATATCTAATAAAGGTGAATTTATTGGATTTAGCCTCAAGATTTGTTCTATTTTCTTTTTAAATATGGAGAAATGCTTCACAACAAAAATTTCTCAAAGTGAGTAGTTTACCTTTTTACCTGTCCATGCCTCCTTTATAATTCCACCATCCAAAGCACTTGACAACCCTCTGTTTATTAAGTAAAAATCAGTATCTACAACATCAACCCAAAAATATAACGGAAAACTATGTATGCAATCTCATACACCTTGCACGCTCCATGATCATCCTATTCATCCTTTCTAACACACCATTTTCTTGTGGTGTTCTAGGGACTATCTTCTCTCTACAAATCCTATGGTATGAACAATAGCTATCAAACTAATTGTTGCAGTATTCATATCCATTATCAGATATGAGACACTTCAATATTTTCCCTATCTCATTTTCAAGCAAAGATTTCCACTTCTTAAAAGTAGAAACACATTATATTTATATCTAATGTGATAAACCCAAGTTTTTTATAGTTACATCATCAATAAAGTAGCATAATAACGAGAGCCACCAAGAGATTATAACCGATTGGTCCCCATATATCTATATGCAGAAGGTCTAACTTTTCACTCTTCTTATGTTTCCCAACCCTCATAAATCTAACTCTCTTCTGTTTTCCATAAACACGATTCTAATAGAATTCCAAACTTACCTGCTTCAGATCTGGAAGCAATTTCCTTGAGTTGAGAATATGCATCCCTTTCTCACTCATGTGGCCAAGCCTATTATTCCACAAATTTTCACATGTTTCTGTAGAAGCTACAAATATAGAATAATCATTATTATGAGGACATAAATACAACATAGCTACTGCATATCCTTTTTTTATTACCATTTCTCATTTAGCGATCTTCCACCGTGTTTTTACAAATGTAGACAAACAACTGATTATCCCAACTACCTTGTTGAGATAACATTTATTTTCATAGAAGGAATATGGCTTACATATTTTACCAACCATTCATTTCCATTATTTAACTTAATTTGTACCTTACCCATTCCAACAATTTTACATGGTTCATCATCCCCCAATAAAACATGTCTCGAATCACCTATAACATAATCATGAAATAATTTCCTATGGGGTATAGCATGACATGAAGCCCTTGAATCTACTACATAGTAATATCTAGTATTATCTAATGAAATAATCAAATCATAGTGTAAACATCACCTTCTACATTATATTCCCGATTAGTCTCTTCCTGCTCGTCTCCTTTCTTCTTTGGATCTCTGTAATCTTTCTTTAGATGTCCTCTCTTATCACAGTTTCTACACTCTGTTTTTTCTAGTATGGACTTGGATATTCCCTTTCTAGAATTGTTGCGATTACCTGGGATATTTCCTCTCTCCCTTGGTCTTCCCCTACTCTCCATGGTTAACGCATTACCTGATGTCTAAACTATGCTTTTTCTTCACATTTCATCGCTGAGAGTAACACCAACAACATCATCAAATTTAAGAGTGTTTGAACCAGATACAGAATTACTTGCAACTATGACCAAGCCATTCCAACTTTTTGGAAATGAGCACAATATTAAAAGATTCCTAACCTCATCATTAAAGTTCACTTATACATAAATTGGCTATGTTGGGATTATTATTAATCCTTCCTTTGACCACATAGTCTATTTGTCTATTTTCCTAGCTTAAGAGGTCTTCATCACTCCACTACTACATGTGGGACACACCTAGGGGGGATATTCCACTTACTGGACCTGATTGCATGATGTTAGGTGCCCCATGGACCAATCCCTATAATTTAGGAACCCACTCTGAGTGCCACCAACGTCTCTAGTAGTTGACCCTAGTTGGTATTCGGTTAAGTCTAGTTATGCTCCAATTCCCATCAGTTATCACTCTTAGTCATCCTAGCATTATTTTCCATTATTCAAGGGAAGTAGGGAACATTTTCTCACCTACCATCATTAGTTAACTAGTTGTGAATTGTTTTAGTGATATGGAGTTGCATTAGTGAGCTCCAGTGGAACCTTTCCCACATTGAGTTACCATTGGAGTTAGTCCAGGTTGGTAGATTCAAATCCTATCTTAGGCATTTGAATTGTTTTATATGTATAACCATTGTATTACATATTAAATATTGATTCGTGAATATAATCATATTATTCCAATTTTTTATCTATGTGTGTACAATTTTTCCATGAGTAATTGATTAGTCTATGCTAAATTTTTTGCAACCTTCTCTTCTCATTTGAATTCATGCAGGGTGACGATCCTATGCTTCATTGAATTTAAATGGTATCATAGAGGCTATCCATGCCTGCCTTGAACCTTAGAAACTTCCATTGATGCACCATAAGCCATTGAGTTTCCACATAATTCCTAGAATTATTGCATTGCTCCCTCTAGATTTTGTCCAAAGAAGTCTATCTAGGTGTGATGTGCTCAGAGAATGTTCACATGTCAAAGTGAAGAGTGTTTTTGCAGCACATTCAAGTAATTTCTGAAGAATTGTTGATCAATATAGCTGTGAAATGGAGAATTCAGCAGATTTGACTCCGAGAATCCTTACACCCTTCAATTACCTTGATTGGAGGGAAGATATGCAGATTTACTTGTGCAACAAAGGTCTATACATGATGACCATGGGTAGAGAGGTCAAACCCCAATAGTATATTGAAAAATTGAATCATCTGAATAAGCTTGAAGAATCTTTTGGATACATGTGCATCCACATCTCCAGGAATTGTTGTTCAATATTGATGGACTCAAGAATCCAAAAGAAGTATGCGATAAGCTTGAATCCTTGTTTGGAAAACATGATGAGCTGAGAGGCCATATATTGTAGAATTCATTGATAGCACTACAACCTAGTAACTTCAAAAATATACAGCATTGTTTCTCAAAATTCAAATCATTGGTCATGAAATTCAAGCAATGTGGCATTGAGAAGAAGGATGATCAATTGGTGCTCTCCATACTGAGCAAACTTGGGTAAAAAAAATTAGTGCTTGTATCTACCTCTCAGTATGGGAGACTAACTACTCCTAATTGGTGAATTCCATCCCTTAATGCCTTCACTAAGTCACTAATCCAAGAAAAAGAGAAGCTGATACAGATGGGAGCTCTCAGAGCCCCTACAAATCAAGCTCGCTTAGCTAGTGAGATAAGGAATACACAAGCAAGAAGGAAGTAGAAAGAGAAAGAGAAAAGAAACAATGAATTTTAACAATAAAAGTTTGATCCATCATATGAAGCCTCAAGCTCTAGGAAGGAAAAACATCATAGGTTTAACAAGGGAAAATGATCTTACTGTAAGAAAGGAAACCATACATAGACGTATTGTATGAAGAATACCATTGATCATATGGAAAAACTCCTTGAACAACACAACATTGCACTCCCTGAGGGTGAAAGGAAGACTGAATTTGGAGAAAATACTGAAGATCATGATGAGAGATTCCATGCACTAAAGGGTATCTTTTCAAAATGGCATTCCCTCCTCATTGATTCATAATCCTCCAATCATATGGTTGCATCCAGAGAATCATTCTCTTCATTACAAATTACTGATGGTTTGAGTATTCACATGGTTGATGAAACTCAAATTTTCGCTGAAGGAAAGGGTTAAATCAATTTAGAACATGGAGTGTTCAAATATGTAGTCTATGTTCCTTCTTTAGCTTGAAATTTTTTATTAGTATACTATATGACACATAGTGGACCACCAAATCAAGTTGTATTTGGTCCTGACTTAGTGGAGATCTCATATATCTCAACTATGAAGATTATAGCGAAGGGTGTTTCAAACCATGCCTCCAAGACACATGAATTCTCACACTTTCTGCCATACTGAGATCCAGTACGGTCTCATCTTCCATTTGAAATCTATGCAAATTTGTGAACTTTCACTCTTTAATGTAAAATCTAGGACTACTGCAGAACAATGGACAAATAAGAGATGAGGGACTATCTTTCCATGAGGAGAGAGAGTATTCCAAGTTTAGGATTATATGGATAAAGGTTCCCAACCCGTACATGGCACTTGTCCACTCTCTTCAAAAAATTGAAAGAGTCCATATGGATGGATGCCTAGTGGCTAGTTCTTATCACATTTGGTGACACTTGGCTAGCCTCAAACTTGCATATAAATAGAGAGATATAAATGTCATTACATTTCACTTCCTTCATTCTAGAGATAGTAATTTTTCTGCAAACCTTAAGTGGACCTCTTCCATCCATACAATTGTTCATTCACCATCATTGAACCATGATCACCTTGTTGCACATGTAGACTGAATAGAGAGAACATAGGAACTCCTTGGAGCCTCAAAAAGGAATTGGGGTAACAAACTTGAGTTATTCTTATCTTAGAGAATGGATCCCAAGGTACTATTAACATAGAGAAGGGAACATCACTTCTAGGATAAGGAATAGTTGTAGCCAGAGAAACCATCACCTTCTTCTGGATTGATAGTGTCAGCTCAGGGTTAGCCTGTCAAAGTAAGACTTGGATTGACAAAGCTTATGGATTGGGGGAATTTCCTTGGTCTACAGTAAGTTGGTTTACATTTTAGATCAGTATTTTATTGTGTATGAAATGTGTTGTGAATGTTATTGAATTATGCTTAATGTAAATATTTTTAATGTTTATTTAATTGTGTGGAATTAATTTCAATTTTTGGGGTTACTTTCATGAAAAATATGCATGCATTATTTTCATACATGTTCATATTATCCACAGCATCCAAATGCATTCATGATTCCAAGGTAAACCTCAATTTAACTATTAGACAAATGAAGTAGAGTAAAAGAGGTGTTTATGGGAAAAATTAAGGATGCTTCATAGCCCATTGAGTATTAGGAGGTCACTGGGTTCGTGATAGTGTACAAGTTACACTAGAGTAAATTGCCAATCCTGAATAGTGTTGTAAATTAGTTTGCATGCAAATATAAATCAAGGATAGATGCCTTGTAGCAATTATGAATATAGATACCTTTGCATAAGATTGAGATAGAGACTAGACTTAAATTCCATAGAGAATCAATGTTGTGAAATGCTTGAGCTATACGTCCCTTGTTTACATATGATATGATATAAGAGAACTTGAATCATTGTGCATGATGAAACTTCCAAAACTTTAAAGAGAATAATACTATAGCATTAGTAATGCAATAAGATAATGGTTGGAAGACCAATAGGCCGTCACTGTGAAACTTCAAGAAGAGAACATGCACTTGAAGGAGAAGGTATAGATTTTTTATTGGAGGATAACAAAGATGGATAAGAACCTTGAAACCTCTACCAAACCACTACCATTCTTATACAAAGAATTTTTTCAATGTCAAGACTCCCTCATCATAGTGGTGGTGTATTAGGAGAAGAGTGGAGTTCAACTTTTGCAATTGGGAGAGGTCATTTAGATGGATGAGTGGTAAGAGGAAATGCTCACTAAAATAAGGACTTATTTGGACTAAGAGTTGGGAAAGGAGGAAAAAAATTTATCAAAGCTCCAAGGAATTGTTCAAGAGACCAAGTAAGTTCCTTCCATTGCTACCACAAAGACTAGTAACATAATGAAGTCAAACATAGTAAGTTCATAATTTTACTACCATTATGCAGAACTATTTGATGAACTTGAAAATCATGCAAGAGACATCTAGTTCAAAGTTGTTAAGGTAGTTGGACTATAATAAATGAAATCTAGACAAAATACCAATGTAACTTAACTAAAGGTGAAACATGAAGACCTAAGTTTCATGAATTTTTTGTCCAAGTTAAAAAGGGAAATCACATGAATTCAATATCTGAGTCATATGTGTGTTTGTCGAAACAAACAATATTTACTTACCTAGATAAATTAATTAGCAGCTTTAGTTGATCATTTGCATTTGAAAAGTCTAAAAAACCCATCCTGAGTGCCCTAAAATGTCGAGAGCACCTAATCTCACCTAGTTTATGCAAGTTTAAACATTATTCCTTGATATTTTGTTTTCAAAATTTAGCATTTATTTATCCAATAAAACACATGTGGGGAACAATTGATCAAATGTAATAAAAATTTAAAAATCCATTGTGATTTGAAGCACATGTAAGGAATGACATAAGAGTTATAAGGGGAAACGATTTTGACATTATATATTGCTAAACATATATGAATTATTATGGGAAGTGATGCTATGCGACAAGAATTGGATTGGAATACCTTTATTCCTTCTATTTTCTTATCATTCATTATCTTATGTGCTTTATTGGATTGTTCCACTAAGGAGCAAGTGTTATGCTTCACCATTCCCATGCTTGTTTGAGAGAAATTAGATATTTAAAGGAGACTTCACAACTGGAGTGTTTCTTGTCATCTTGTAAGATACATTCCCCAAGGTGATACTATTATGTACATGTATTTCCATTGGATGTTTACAATTTAATTGAAGCTTCGCTCTATTTCATTGTTGTTTTCGTGTCTCTTTAGTAGTTTTAATTTTTAAAGTACCTCCCATATTATTTTTATTTGTTTATTTTCTTTAGTACACCAATTGTTGTCATACTAACCATGTCATGATATGTTGTCATATTTGTAACCTATAAGGAAAGGGAACTGTATTCACCATAGAGCCAATTTATTCACAACAAAACATAAAGTGCACAAAAAATATCATGAGGATTGTGAATTAATGAGGATGTTGTGGTGCTAAATGTCTTGGAAACCCAGGAATTTTACATACTTGGATCCTTCATTCAATTTCCCTCTAGTTTTTCATTGTTATATGGAACAAATACTACATATAACACCCACATTATTACATGGTACTCTTCCAATAGGACATGCATTGATCCAACATTTTTATTATGGACCCATCATGAAATTTTGAATCTTCGTCTACTCGGATATTTCAAAAAAACTTGCATGGCCCACTTTGAATCGTAATCCCACAACCCTTTTCAAGGAGTACCTTTGGGCCAACTCAAATGATATCCCATGGGGATACTCCAAGATAAGTCCCTTAGGACCAATTTTTATGAAGCTAATAGGCCTCTTAGGGAGACTTCAAAAGAATGCCTTTAGGGAGAGTTTTAAGATTCCATCAATATGAATAAGAAAATGGTTGTACAAACTAACAATACATGCAAGTAAAATTTGACAATTAATGAAGTATAGATAAAAACATAAAGGAAAATGTAAAATTTAAAATTAACTAAGACAAAACAGGGGGAAAATTAAGGAAAATGAAAATAGGAGAAAAAAAAAGAGAGCAATGGGAAATAAAAGTTCAATCTCTTATCCTTACCATTAGCCCCCAACTCTCCTATATATTCTTGTAACTTAACTCTCAAATGAAAATTGTATTCCTTCTTTCCAAGAGAGGTGAGGATGCACAAATAATGATGAATTTCATTGCAACGATAGATTGCTTAAATGAAAACTAAGAAACCATTCAAAGTTGGTTTTCCAATTTTATTTTCCAAGCTAGATTTTGTTTGTCCATTGTTTTGATTGTTGTGTAATTTACTCACACTGTTTCTTTTATATCTTAATAGTTCCAAATTGCATGATCAATTTATTGTTATATTGAAGTAATCTAAGAAAATTATAATTCTTGGTATGTGGATTTGATGTTATTACTGGTGAGTTAACATTATAATCCTTACAATTGTATGCATGTGCATGTGATGCTTGAAACATAAACTTGTCTCCTTACCTATGTCCCTTCTATTCAAAATATAGTGAGCCAAATGAACCACTCTGAATTAATTGAGTACTTATTCATCCACTATCACCATTAATAAGATCGACAAATATAGACATAGACTTAGGCCCAATCTATCATATTTTCCCATGGTATTAGCATGTGATGAAGCCGACTTAAAGGCTTGAATAACTCCATTGTAAGATTCATGATGTGGTTTGCATAGGTTCGATTGGCCATGGCTTAGATGGATTTGCCAAGGATAGTGAAAGGTATCTTTTAAAGGATGGTTTTCTAGGTAAAGAGTTTCCAAGGTAAATACTGGATATTGTTTTCTGCATTTATATCTATGTGTTTTCCTTCTATTTGTTTTATTTATCACCAAGATGTTTTGTTAATTCTAACATATGGTATTAGAGCCATGTTGGGGAGGATAAATCTCTCTCACAAGAGACATCCTATATCATTGACTTTCATGAATAAAATCACATAGACGGTCACAAATGAAGAAACTTATTTAGTTAAGGATTTCTTGATTGGATCGCTATATCTGGAGCAGGAGGAACGTGGGTAATGAAGCAAGTACATGTTTCAAGTATCACATGCTCGACCATACAGTTGTAGGAATTTAATTTTCTTGAATTTAACAACAATGTAAATGTGTATACATGTGTATACATGTGTAAGACCTATTTAAGCATGTGTATCCTCAGTTTCATTATTCATTGGTGTGAATTCTAGGAATAGACTGAGTTACAATATGAATGATTCCATTTAGTTAATGATCTTGAGATAATAAAATTTCTTAATTATCTTAAATATTCCAACGATTTTGTAATTTAATGCATATTTTATTTAGGATATCATTTTTCAATGTGCTTGAATGGTGTGTGTTTGTCTAATTACTCACTATCTAATGAAGCCATCTTAATTATGGTTTTAGTTACTTACCATCCCGTATATGTTTCAAGCAATGACCATATCTCATATGCTTAATGGTATGGTGTTTAAGTTGAAGGGAGTTGAGTACAATTACAAGAAAGTTTTGTATGAGAAATGGAATTCCCTTTTGTTGGAATTTTTTTTTATCAAAGAATTATTGGTTCGTGGTACTACCATTACTAGGAAGGATATGAACATAATAGAATTTCCTTCTGCTGGTTCATTTAGTAGAGTTCAGTATTTACCAAAAAAAATCAATTAGAACTAAAAAACACACATAACCATTATGATGTCTCATCCTTGATCATATTTATAGCTATAGCTCAGCTGGATATCATTGTGCAAAGGTGTTTCACCAAAGAGAATATTTTTAGTGATAAAGTATTTGAAGGGTCCTGGTATTATTGGCATTGTCAACTAGTTTTAATGTGCAAGTTACGCCATATAATGCCCATATTATCCTCATTAATAGTGTTGTAAATTAGTTTACACCAAAAAATGTGTTGTGAAAAAAGTTTTCATAGACATTCTTGAGAAATACATCTTTACATAAGAATGATAATAGAGGCCGTATGTAAATTTTGTAGAGGATATATGTTGTTGAAGTGAGTGGACTATAAGTCCCTCATTTACAGATCATATGCTATTTAAGTGTTTGAATCCTTAATTGTGACACAGCTTTTATATCTATGTAGAGAACCAAACCTTGGCATGGAAAAAGAAAAAAAGAAAAAAAAGGTTGGATAACCTAAAGGCCATCCATGTGTAGCTTGAAGAAGAGAACAAAAACTTGAAAGAGAAGATCTAGATGCTCAATGGGAAAATAATAGAGATAGAGACAAACTTTGAGGTCTTTATCAAATAGATGCCAATGCTAAAGAAGAAATTGGTTGAATTTCTAGAATCTCTCACCATTGTCATGGAATATTGCAACACAATAAAATTTCAAATGTGCAATTGGGAGAGAAGGTCATTCAAATGGTAAGAGGAAAGCCTCACACAAATGTGGACTTATCAAGACTCAGCATAGAAGGAAGAGGCATTGGTAAAAATCCAAGACCAACACAAGAGACTAATAAATATCCTTCCATTTCTACTGTGAAAACCAACATTGACAAAGCCATGCATGATAAGTTCATCACTTTCAAACATTTTTCAAGAACATTTTGGTGAATTTGAAAATTATATCAGAGTCATTGGTTAGAAATTTTTAAGGCGAATGGGTTATCATCATGGATAAGGGATAGGAAAGAGAATACAAGACATCTTAATTCACCCCATTGTAGTTGAAATCAGGTTCAAGCATGAAAAACTAGGTTTTGATGTCAGATAGTAAAAGGCCATGAATATCAAAATCATATTTATGAAGGAAAACGACATGGAAAAGTTAACTAGTTCACTAGAAGAGAAAAAACTAATGAAGGTGGAAATATGCTAACACTCCATCCTTATTTGTCCACATTCTATTAGGGAAGCATTGAGGAAAGTGAAAAGAATAATTATACACAAACACTTGGAAGAAGAAAAAACAAAACAACAAGATAAATAAGAAGAAGAAGGGCAAGAGATATGCAATAGGCATAACATCCCTTATTTGTCACTATTGCAAGAGGAAATTTAATAGTGCTACCAATTGTTCGTACTTAGAGGTATGTTCATCATGTGGAAATAAATATCGTTATGTGGATTCTTGTTGGGAGAAGAAAGGCACATGCCACATGACATTGTGTTTTCACTAGAGAAATGGAAAGAAGACTTCCACAAACCAATTGTGAATTCAAAAGCATAGAGAGAAAATGAATATTTCAAGTAGTCCATACAACATAGCCAATAAATTTTTCTACCATTACTGTTTGAGTGGACATTGGGAAGAAAGTGTTGGTGACTTCACTCATATATTTACCCCAAGAACTACACAACTAAGAGAAGAGTGTGGAAAGTGAACCCTAAAGGAGATATATAACTCTATGTGTATAGAACCCAAGAAATATAAGTTTTCCAAGTATTTATAGTAGCATAGGAGGTCAAAATCACCATCAAAGAAGAAAACATGTTCATGCCAAACAAACACAACCTTTCTTGAACTTTTTACTACAAAATTATAGAAGAATATTTCCTATATGGATATTTATTAGAGATTGTTGTAGGGAGGTGAATTGCATTCCCTCATCTTTGTACTATCAAAACCTTGAGGCATTACCTTGCACTCAATGCTATAGCCTATTAATGATTGTCACCTAAAACCATACAGGTGTAATATTAGTTAAACATTTTGGGAAAAAGAAGGTTCTATGGTTACACACTGAGGAGGTCATTCAGTATTTATTGTTCCATATACAAACAAAGATGTAGAAACAAATAATTGTTTCATGTTTGAAGAAATTAAACCAAGTGCAATGCAACATCCCCAGCATAAACAATACATCAGAAAAGATTTTAATTAATCAAAAGAAACAAAAAAAAAGGGTTTGTTTCGATTGTCGAGATATTTTATTGATCATGCAAATAACCATAAGTCAAGCCGAAATATATGAGAAACTAAATCAGATCTACTTACTTGAATCCACGGGAAACACATTTGGAGAATCAACTCCTCCCAACCATAGGAGACAGCAACTCAACAGTCTGCTCCGCTCCACCCCCGAGCTGGATCACCAACCATGCACCACAACAACAAGTAACTTCCTCGTGGCACTCAATCATCAGAGTCTGTAACAAGCTACAACAAGAAATCTTCCAAGCGGCACCCTCTCTCAAAGTCCGTAACAAGCTAAGCAATGGACTTATGAAACAGGAGAAACACTCAACACATGCATTCATAGCAAAGTTTCTCCATGCACAACATGGCGTCCCATGTTATTCCAGTGCACTCATATATATATCTTTTTCCCAGGTCTTATGCCATCCCAATCAAATCTCCAATCAGATCTCTAAATCCCTATGATTTAGGATCTTGTCTGGTTGTTGAGTTTTGGATTGGATTTGATTGGTATCAATCAATCTAGCTTGCTTACACATGTTCTTTGGTGCCATGGTTGGTGTCCCCTCATGTAGTTGAGTTCTCCAAGTGTCATTTTCTTTATTAATAAATAAATAAAATGTTTGTTGTGCAAATGTTATTTCAGTCTTTGAGTTTTTATAACTCATTAAAAATAATATTTTTTCAAAGCATGAAAAATAAAAGTAATATCATGGGGGTATTACATTTCTCCCCCCCTTATTTTTAACACCATCCTCGATGTTCTTTTTATTCCAAGCTTCCTTGCTCATTCAGGAACATGGAGGGTTATGCTTCCCGCATTTTATCCTCCATTTCCCAAGTTGCCTCTTCAAGGCTAAAGTGCTTCCATTGCACTTTAATTTGAACGATGGCTCAATTCCGGAGCATATGTTCCTTCCTGTCTAGAATGCGGAAAGGTTTGATCTGGAACTCGCCCTCGGGTTCTACCTGAATCACATCCCAGTCAATTAAATGAGTAGCATCATGTATATATATATTTTTTAACAATGAAACATGAAATACATCATGCACTTTCATATTAGGCGGAAGTGCAAGTTGATAGGCTACCGGCCCTATCTTAGCTAACACTTCATAAGATCCACAATAACTTGGTGCCAGCTTGGAACATCTTCCCAAACTCAAAGAACTCTTCTTCGACTTTACCTTCTGATATACGTGATCCCAGCATTGAACTCTCTTGGAGTTCGTTTTAATCTGCGTAACTTTTTTTTTTTTTTGCCAATCCTGGGAAACTTTTACGTTTTGTTGAACTCCCGTGACAATCTCTATAGGGCAGTGCAATCAATCATGCTTCAATGCATACATGTTTTCATGTAACCATACTCTTTCCTCTTCCACATACAAGAAGATAAACATGTCAATCATTATCTTAAGATTCTAAACATTTTACATATCACCCAAGTAGATATCAACATCTTACTAATATCGAGAACACGCTTATTATTTATTCTTCATAACATTATAGGTTCCAGGTTACTTAAGCCCTTGTATATAAAAAAATTCAAATACATCACATTGCCTAGCTTCAGACTCAACTCCACTCTTCATGCATTTATCTAAATATATTAATTTCAACTAAATGTATCTACATCGATTTATATCCTCTTTTCAATATCCATAATATACCCAAAGTATGAGTATTTACCAATGCCTAAAAATGTTTTTCACCATTTATCCATTTTCCATTTATCTAATGTGAGCATTTATTAATCAAATGGATATGCTGAACTTTGTTTGCTTTGATGTACCAAATTGATATAAAGAAATTATATGGTGTTATAATTTTATTTGAAATGTGTATCCCCATCCTTATGGCTCCACATCCTTAACATACATTATTTGCATGTGTGTGTGTGTGTGTGTGTGTGTGTGTGGGTGATTCCATGAAGATGGGTAACACTTTTTGGCCAAATTTGGCGATGAAAACCTGATTTTTTACTCATGTCCTAGATAGAAGCCCTCAAAACGCATATATGCCATGTGAATTTTGACTTGCAGTAAAAAAACAAATTGTAGAATATTATGTTGGCTTCATGGTTATATATTTTTTAAAATATTCCGATGTCATTTAATGTGTGAATTTTTGCATTTAATGAACTGTGTGACCTTAAAAATTTGAAGAAGCTAATAAGTGGCTCGTGTTCACGTAGACTAATTCAATCTTGCATTAATAATTTTAAAAAACTATTTATATGAGCATGATCTACATAAAATGCAGTGTGATGTGCATATTTTTTTGTTAATTTTTTTCGCATTATACAATTATTTATTATTTTTCGAAAGTGACCACATTCGATTTCAGCATCGTTTTAAACACATATTTTTCCACGTAAAGAAATTTTTTCTATTTTTTCAAAAATTGAAAAACCAAAGATACCCTTTTGAAGAGGACACGTCGATATGTGATGTGTGCATTTTTAAGAATTTTTTGGCTGTGTATTTTTAACTCTGCGGGTTTTTCTTTGAGCTGCTTCAAAGTTGCAATGTGATTTTCTAAGTATAAGTTTTAGAAGTAATTAAAAAATAAATATCATATGAATACCAAAATGCATGTATGATACGTCAATGGATAGAAGATTCGTTGGTGAATCTATCAGTATCAACTCCGCTCAGTTATGTGCCAGGAATGGTAGGGTTTACACCTCTTCAAAGCACAGGAAATTTTCCATTTGTTTGAATGAGGGCTAAGTCTGTTTTTTTAAGCCCTCGACCGAGGTACTAACCTCGACCGAGGTATTTAAATACCTCGGTCGAGGTATTAATAAGACCTTGACCGAGGGTTTGTAAAGCCCTCGACCGAGGGTTTAAAAACCCTCGGTCGAGGTCTTATTAATACCTCGACCGAGGTATTAGCTCGGTCGAGGTCTTTTAAAGCAAAAGCCCGGGAGTGAATTCAAACATTAATCACACTCCAACTACAAAATTAAATGTTTTTCCCACCCAATTTTTTTATAAAAATCTATATAAACATGTAATTCATACTATTGCCTTAGAATTTCATTGAAAAAACTTTGTTTTGTCATACAAAATTAGCATTGTAGATTGTTTTGTAGGTATCAATTTGGATTGTTGATCAATCACAATGGGAAGCAGCCAACGTCGAACAAGAAGAAATGAGAGAAATCAAAACAAAATTGAAGAGAAAAGAGAGAAAGATAAATAAAGGAAGAGGAGAAGAAGGACAATCTTGAGAGAAGAAGAAATTCCAAATGAAGCTATGATGGAGGAAGCAAATCCCATTGATATAGGTATAATTTCAAAGTTATGCAATTTGATTTTCA
>LPNX011039440.1:0-26620 GCA_001517045.1 Pseudotsuga menziesii
AACCAAGCAAAGGAGACAGGTGAAAGAGCAAAGAGTAAATCCTAATGCTATAAAGGGGCTTACCACATAGATAAAAAACAACAAAAAGAATGACACAAACTCCCTGGAGTCATGCACCCACAGAAGACCTTAACAGATCCACCATGCACCTGAAATGCACTGTGCTTTGAGTAAACTTGGATCTAATAAAGAAAACAAGCAAGAATTACTCCAAGCAAAAAGACTCAAAGGCTTTTGAAAAAGAAGGTAGGGTGATCACCAAAAGTCTTCAGACAAGCTACACAGCATTCATAAAGAGACACCACTCACAAATAGGGATTACCCAAAAGAATAGGAAAAAGCAAAACTGACTTAAAAAATCCTAACTTCCAGGTATATACGCAACTGTCTATAAGGGAAGGTCGCGAATGATACACGACTGTTCAGTAGAACAACCCGCGCATGCAAGCTTGTATTCACGACTGTTCAAAAGAACAACCCGCGAATAGGTGTAAAAATCACAATCAAGGGTAGAAAACTGCCTTAGGAAGGCAGGGGAGAGGGTGCAATCAGACTTAAAAATGTTCCTAAGTGGCAAGAAGGACCTGAAACAATGCAAAAGCTGAAAGAAATCAAGAGAAAAACCCCAAACAGACAAGGCTATCCCCAGTAGAGTCGCCAGTTCTGTTGTAAAGGAAAGTATCCTATGGCTAGGGTTTAAGAGGCCATCAACGTACTGGGGTTAAAAGAGAGATGCACAATGTTCAGCAAGCATATAACAACAAGTTTTAGAGATAAGAAAGCTCCACACCTAATTAACTGAAGGCTGGTCCAAGATTTCTCTTCAATCCTCTTCTTGCTCCTCTCACTCCAAGAGACCTGCAAAACAAGTTATACCTTCCTCAAGCCATTATGACCACATATAAACAAATGATAATCAAATAAATCTGAAATAATAATCTGATTAACATCATAATATGATCATAACCAGAGATTCAATCACACATTGAATAATGATTTGGGAAGAAGAAGGACATCACATCTTTATTAATCTTGAAAACAAGTACAAGTATACCTTCTCTTCAAATTGGCACCTCACGAAACCTTGATCTGGTTCTGCTGCTTCTCTTCTCCAAAGAACTCAGCCTCCAAGCTCTGCAAAACAAGGGGAAGACCTCCAGGGCAAAGGTGTGGGAAAAGAGAGTCCCGATTCCTCCAGCATAACAATGCAGAAATTCAAGTCCCCTTTCATGGACCTCCCTACCTCTATTTATATGATGAAGAAGAGTTAGGGGCGAAGCCAAAGTGGTTACAACTGAAGGAGTCAGTTGTATAACGACCCAAACTAACTCAAAAGGCGTGTTTTTATGTTTTAATGTTAAGAAACAGATTCCCGACTATGAAGGAGGACAACCCGCGCATGATACGTGAGTTTAGACAAGAGCAACCCACGAATATATGCATGCGCGACTTGCAAAACACAAGAGTCGCGAGTGATGCGCGACTTGCACATAAGGAGAGTCGCGTATACACAAAAAAACACATTTTTAAGGTATTTCTGGGAATTTTCAGACTTTGGTGTCTTCTAGAAAGTTTTATCTAACTGAAATACCTTTCCAACGGCGTAGAAATGAGATCAAACAGAGTTACAAAACTCACGATATGGGTCCTCCAATATAGGTGTTTTTTCAGTGACTTTCATGAAGTGCCGACATGCGACGAAATCATGGGAAAGTGGTCACAGGCAGAGATGTGTCATTTTGGGCTATAACATCCTCCCAGTGGGAAACCCTTTGGACCTTGAGAGTCGCACTATGTCATACGATAGGAGATATCGCATTGATAGAAGGTGATATCGCACCGACAAAGGAGCTGCGGTGTGAGATATCGCAGATAGTGAGAAACGCGGAAGGGAGAGTTTGCACATCATCCTAGTCGCTGCGATGTGATAGGAGTACTCCCCCTGTTAGAGTCCATGAGGAAGGGAGAACTATGACTCGCAGAAAGATCTCGCTGGCTAAGAATAGCCGCGAGACACCAAGATGCTACAGAACCTAGTTAAGGACACTTGAGTCTTTAGCCAACCCATCTAAGATCACTTCGGGTGAGACCTCAGGCCACTCTGCGGTCTGTTTCCAAAAGGGCCAGTGAGTTAGGGGTGTTTTTGGTACATTATAAGTAAATCCGGGTCTGCCCAGAGTAACCAAAAAATGGTTTTGTTGCCACTTTTGAACAAACTAAAGAGCTAATGTTTTGTTGGCATCCTACTAAATAAGAACTCAACCAGTGGGTTGGGTCTACAGAAAGAGAATTTGCTGTGACAGAAAACAAGAGTCCTACGTTGAGTACATAGGACTGGTTACAAAAACATATCTTCACAGACTTGCATACGATATTTTTTGCGACCTATGGAAATGAGTTGTACGACTGGTTATCAAAGTTGACTGATCAACATATATTCAAGAAGAATAAAGAAACATTTTAGGAAGCTAAAAATTTCTTTAATGACCCTACGCAATCAGGATCACAGGTACAGCCATCTAGGGGTGTACCACAGCAAACACCATGTGGCATTAGCCCTGTACAGATATCGCAAGCTACCACATCAGGAAGGTGCGACGAGGATGAGTCAACAGGAAGTGTACAATCCTTCCTGCGGAGTTGCTTAAAACTCGTGAGAGATGAGAAAGCTATCGGAGAGCTTTAGCGCATCATAGATCAATGTCAGCTATCTTCTTCCATGAGCAGTGCACAGCGTGCTGTTCATAATATTATGGGACATACAAGAACAGGAAGAGAGATGAGGCTCATAGCACAAGTCGGAGAATTCGAAATGGATGAGGTAATCCTAGATTTAGGATCAGAGCTAAATGTTCTAACTAAGCAGACATGGGAGCAGATGGGTAGCCCTAAGTTAGCCAGATCACCTATCCATCAGAGACTAGCCAAACAGCAGCGGGTATCGCCACTGGGTCGATTATCGCAGGCGCCAGTTGACATTAATGGAGTTCGTAGCTTTGCGGAATTTGAAGTTATAGCAATCATTGGCGATAGTAGACCGTACCCAATGCTACTAGGTATTGATTGGGCAATTGGTAACATGGCTGTTACCGATTTAAAGAAGAGACAGATGACCTTCGAGGACAATCAGATTTGGGTCATCGCACCGTTGGATCCTTTTCAGGGTCCCAGATATATTGAACCTATCCAAGCAGAGGATGAGGCATGTAATATGGAGAGCCTCTATCAGATGTCGACCAATCAGAGTGACTACATCAATCCAACCGCAGAAGGGAACATTAGTTGGCGATGCGAAAACTCATGTGCATCAGACTCGGATGTTGGTCTAGAGAACTGGCAGAACAGACTTTACGAAGTCTCAGCTCGTAGGTGTGCGTTTATGACTAAGTCACTGCGATGGATTGGCACAGAGATTAAGGATACTCCATCGTTTGATGGTTTAGCAGACGTCAACGAATTTTTAGAGCAGTTTGAACAGGAAATTCCTCAGGAGCAGAGAATTTCAGTCATTGACCTTGCAGTAAGAGCCACACCTGCAAGATGGTGGCATGCACATAGAGAACATATCGCATCATGGGATGACTTCAAGAGATTGATGGCGATTAGGTTTTCTAATGATAAGGAGTATCTACAGTAGAGGTACACAGGAGAAAGTGACCCCAGGTCACATATTAAAATGTGTGAACAGAATTGGTTGGAAATTCCGGAGGATGAATGGGTTCACCTGTTCATTCAAACTTTAGACCAAATTCCAAGAACTGGTACACTGAGACCAAGTTGCGCAGAGGAACCATTACATGGCCACTTATGATAGACATCTTTGAACTCACTTTCGCTTTTGAATCTGAGTATCCAAGTATCGATCAGGCTCTAGACATCATAAAGACTAAGATATTTGAGGACTTTACCCTATCAGTACATACTCAACCCGAGTGGGCCATCCAGTTAGAAGATGCGCTCAAGTGTTATAACTTCGCAGCAGAACCAGAGGATGAGGATGAGGATCCTCGCAGCATCAACATTCCGGAGTAAGAAGGGAATCGCGATGTTGATGGACTGAAGCTACAGATTCCAGCTATCACAGACCCCATCAATATTAAAAAGATCAATATTGGTACAGACACAGAACCAAAGTTTTCCTCTAATGGAGACTATTGGGATGATGAAACGGTAGCACACATTGCAGATCTATTACACGACTATCAATATTTATTCCCCACTAAGTTCACAGAAATTAAGGGCATAGTAGGAGATCTGGGAGTAATGAGTATACCATTGAAAGAGGATGCTAGGCCAGTCAAATAGCATCCATATAGATTAAATCCGTGGTATAAAGAAAAATTTAAGGATGAGATCGATAAGATGCTAGCAGCAGGCATCATTGAGCCCATAGAAGAAAGTGAATGGGCTAGTCCCATGGTCATGCAAGAAAAGAAAACCAAAGGAGAAATCAAAATTTGTGTCGATTTGCGTAAACTCAATGATGCATCACTTCATGACCCGTTCCCGACACTGTTTACTGATGAAGTGTTAGACAATGTGGGAGGACAGGAGGTATACTCCTTCAATGATGGCTTTTCAGGCTATCACCAGATCAGAATCCATCCAGAAGATCGATATAAGACCACTTTTGTGACAGAATGGGGCTCATTCTAGTATACGGTAATGCCCTTTGGTCTTAAAAATGCACCAACTATCTTTTCAAGAGTAGTAGTTGCTGTATTTAAAGAATACATCCATAAATTCCTAGAGGTTTATTTTGATGACTAGACTGTATTTGGATTAATCAACAAGCACATAGGAGATTTAAGACTGATGTTAGAGAAATGTAGGCAGTACCAGATTTCTCTGAACTTAAAAAAATGTATATTTTGTGTGCCATTTGGTATTTTGTTGGGTCACATTGTTTGCAGACAAGGCTTGATGGTAGATCCTGCAAAGATTGCCATCATTGTAAATATTCCAGCACCCAACTCAGTCAAGCAATTAAGGACAGTACTTGGTCACACCGGGTACTATAGAAAATTCATCAAGGGTTACGCAAAGATCACAGCATCGACGGAAAAGCTGTTAAAGAAAGACGCCAAATTCCTATGGAAGGAGGAATGCCAGAAAAGTCTAGACACTCTTAAAGAGAAGATGGTTACAGCACCCATCTTAGTATTTCCAGACTGGACCAAGCCATTTCATGTACATGTGGATGCATCTGGCATCGCACTGGGGATCGTCTTAACCCAGCCAGGAGAAGGGGTTATCGATCACCCTATCACATACTCAAGTAGAAAGCTATCCACTGCAGAAAAGAACTACACCACTACAGAGAGAGAAGGTTTAGCTATGGTGTATGCTCTACAGAAGTTTAGGCACTACCTATTGGGTGCCTCATTCAAGATGTTTACTAACCATTCCTCTTTAAAGTACTTGGTCAATAAGCCAATGTGAGGGGGAAGAATCTGTAGGTGGTTAGTCCTGTTTCAGGAGTATGATTTTGAAATCATTGTAAAATGAGGAAGATTAAATGCCAGACCTGATCATCTATCGCGAATAGATTCAAAAGAATAACCAAGTAACCTAGAGGACAATTTACCAGATGCGCAATTGTTTGCTATTCAGATCGCAGATGAGTACTACGCTGATATCATTCACTTTCTCACCACAGGATGGGAACCTATTGAGTTTACTAAGCATCAAAAGAAACAACTAGTTGTTAAAGCAGCAGACTTCACATTGATAGCAGGGCACTTATACAAGTTAGGTCCAGATGAAGTCCTGCGTAGATGCGTTATGCCAGATGAGAAAGAGGCCATTATCAGAGAAGCACACTCAGGTGCTGCAGGAGGTCATTTTGTAGGAAAGCCGACTGCTCAAAAAATCTTAGTTGCAGGATTATGGTGGCCTACTTTACACAAAGATATTAAGGAGTTTTGCAGATGCTGCGATATCTGCCAGAGGGTAGGAAAACCTTCACGAAGAGATGAAATGCCGCTGCGACCACAGATCACATTGCACACATTTGACAAATGGGCTATAGATTTTGTGGGTCCTATCAACCCACCAGGAAAACGAACTGGTGCGAGATACATCATCACATGAATATAATACCTCACCGGATGGGTAGAGGCGAAAGCAGTAAGGAATTGTGATGCTGCCACAACTGCACAGTTCATTTTTGAAAGCATCATCAGTAGATTTGGATGTCCAGTAATTTTGATGAGAAATCAAGGCACACATTTTTTGAATCGCACTATTAAAGCCTTGACAGAGGAATTCCAGATACAGCACCATAAGAGCACGCCCTACCACCCACAAGCTAATGGTACGGTGGAGGCCTTTAACAAGATTCTAGAAAATGCTCTTACTAAGATCTGTAATAGCCAAAGAAATGATTGGGACCTCAGGGTTAACGATGTATTATGGGCTTATAGGACTACATGCAAGAAAATTACAGGGCACACACCTTTCAGCTTGGTGTATGGACAAGAGGTTGTTATTCCTATGGAATATATTATCCCCAGTTTAAGAGTTGCTCAAATTACCGAGATGGCTGATATAGACATGATGAATGAAAGACTAGCGTAGCTGCTTGCCTTAGAGGAAGAAATATTCATCGCAGGATTCCATCAGAAAGTGCAGAAGGCATGATAAAAAGCTTGGCATGACAGGCACATTAAGAGTAAGACTTTTAGACAGGAGACCTAGTGCTCCTTTATGACAGTAAGTTTATTAAGTTTCCAGGAAAGCTCAAGATGCATTGGTTGGGGCCATATTAGATTCAGCAAGTTACAGAAGGAGGTGTTGTTTAGCTCAACAAAATGAACGGGGATCTTCTTCCCATGTTGATTAATGGCAGCAGGCTCAAGCTCTATAGTGATAGCCACCCCACCTATCAGGCCTAACTCAGACAGTGTATGAAAGTGCAGATGCCTAGTGTAGTTTAAAGGAGGCATCGCACCGGGAATTAGTCTACACCAGAAGATAGTCTAAGTACAAGGAATCGCATGAGGACGGTTCATTTTGCACAAGTCATAGGATGCTTGCGGGAAAAAAAAAATTATGGAGTAAGTTGTTTTGTGCAGGTGATGCGGTGAGGCATCACAGCAAGGCGATGTTTCCCCGTGCCACATAGCTAGTTTTGAAAAAGGACAGAGGGCCAGTCACTTCACCCTCTGAAAAGCAGTTAATCTGGATACGACATGTATCCATTGCCCTAGATTTGGCAATAGTATAATGATTTTTCTAGATTTGGTAAAATCTTCGACGAGATTGGCGCCTGCACACACGTTTCGAGGGAAATTTGATCGGATTTCAGCAATTAATGAGGATCGAAACGACAGGTGTTGTCTTGTCCATGCAATTAATACTGCCGACGGGCCTAGTCTACAGGACCGTTAAGTCACAGAGTATCACCTTTGTTATAAATATAAAGATCATCCATACGGAAGGGTTACTTTGGCAATTTCAGAGAGCTATAGAGCAAGTTGTAGAGTTTTCTTTGTGTAGAGATACCCCATTTACAGAGTGCTAGTTTTCTCCAATTTCACAGCCATTTCCCATCCAGAGTATTGCACTAAGTAGGTTCTGTCTGAGGAGGAACCTTTAGAAGACATTGTGAGACAATTCCAGAGTGGTGGCCTCCAGTTTGCTATGACGACGCCGCCCAAGGTTGTGAAATTAGGTGCATCACAGGTCAGACAGCTGCCAAGGATGAGGAGTCAAGCGCAGGATTTAGAAGCTGTCATCAAAGTCTTTGCTGCAGAGAAGCAGAAAGACGAGAAGATCACTGAAGATAAGAAAGCCGAACAGATGAATGACGAGAATAAATCTCCAGCTAGGAAGAAAGTAAAAATGAGAAAAAGAAGGCAACGAAAGAAGGAAGATGACCTATCTCATCAGCTAAGAGAAGAACAAGAGGTTCCAAAGGTCAAGAATGAAAATATGCAGAACACAAGCAGCGTGAATACCTGGAGCGATTTGCTGAGAAGAAAAGTGAAAGGGAAAACAAACCGAACAAGCAGAACTTCAAGAAGTAGACAAAGGCTTGTTCTCGGAATGGAATTCTTGGTTTGTATACCTTTCACATAAGAAGGCTCCAGACTTAATGAAATGTTTGAGAAGGCTGGAAGATACAGATTTATATCTTCTTTGGGATATGAGTTCTAAATCCAGCTAGAGAGGAGTTCTCGTGATACCAGGGATTTGAATCCTTGTGATGAACAAATGGATGGAAATTCTTGCAAGCGACAAGAACGAGAGCATGACAATAAGGGAAGGAAATATAAGAGAGATTGACCAACTAAGTTTACAGAATATTCAAGCATCAGTCAAGCTATGCTTGAAATGGCACAAGAGTGTGTCGAAGCTATGGAGAAAGAAGTTGCAGGACTTCGACAGAGATTCACAAGGACTTCGCAGGAAGCCAAGGAGAAGCTACAGTAAGAGAAACCAGCTGTTAGTGTCTCATGGGCGAGCCACAAATAAATGTTAGGGGACTGTTGGAGTAGGGTCCCACAGCTACAGGAAAAGATGCTATTTTGGAACGAGTAAGTCAAAGGTAACAGTACCTAAGCGACCGAGAGAAGAAAGCTCAACCACTACACTTAAGGCAGCGGCAAAGACAGGAGGGCTCAGATACCCTCATAAAGGAAAAGGAGCAATGAGGCCGAGGTATTGAAGACGAATGATAGAAAAGGAAGCAGCGCCAATACCCACGGTCAGCGCCGGGAAGCGTGGAAGACTGCAGGAAGATGTGGTGTGACGGAAAGTGGCAGTTCGAGTACAGATAGACCGACTGTCACAGTTAGTTTTTTGGGTCACTGTTGGGAGAGGCCCATAGTGTTGTAATGGTGAGACCTTCGGGCTGCCTATAAAGGGATGTATTTTGTATTGTAAAAGTCTAGCTATTCATCTAGTCGGACAATCTGTTATCTATTCAGACATTTAGCTAGTGAGTCGATGATCTGTTAGCTCATATACCTTTTGTATTATAGAAGAGCCGAGCTTTTGTTCTATTATTTAGTCTGTAGTATCTTACTGTAACCAGTAGCTGACTCCTAGAGTATGTATGTAACAATCCACAGGGATTGAGAGAGAGAGAGGAAGAGTATATTGTAAGAGAAGCAATATAAGAAGAGAAGAGATCTAAGAGAGAAGGGCTCCCGACGGTGTGCGCGGAGTTACCCAGAAGATCTCAGCTGCATATGAGGTTACAGCGGAACTGTTTTTACTCTCCGAAGTTATAATATATAAACAATTTCCCGTGGACGTAGCTTCTACCTTGGAAGTGAACCATGTAAAATCAGTATGTTATGTGACTGCTTCATGTGATTTTGCTTTACTTAGTTGCTATCTGTTATCTGTTACATGAATTCCATATATCAGTTAGTAAATGTCTGTATGTTCTCATTTAGTTACAACATTATAGAAAGTTAAAGGCGAGTTTAAATGTATCAAGTGTCTGCTTATGAGTTTATCAGTGCTTGTTCCACACAGTAATAGTCACTCTGTTAAGTGCTTCCCGTATACTTATTTAGTAAGTTAAGTATAGCAATGTTGAGTGTGTTGAATGGTGGAAGTTCAAGTAAGGTTGTTTAACACCCTGTTGAAGGTTAGTCAAGCTATTCCTCCCAATGGGAAACCCTTTGGACCTTGAGAGTCACACTGGGTCATACGATAGGAGATATCGCATTGACAGAAGGCGATATCGCACCGACAGAGGAGTTGCGGTGTGAGATATCGCAAATAGTGAGAAACACGGAAGGGATATTTTGTGCATCATCCTAGTCGCTGCGATGCGATAGGATTCCTCCCCCTGTTAGAGTCTGCGAGGAAGGGAGAACTGCAACTCACAGAAAGATCTCGCTGGCTAAGAAGATCCGTGAGACACCAGGATGCTACAGACCCTAGTTAAGGACACTTGAGTCTTTAGCCAACCCATCTAAGATCACTTCGGGTGAGACCTCAGGCCGCTCTACGGTCTATTGCCAAAAGGGCCAGTGAGTTAGGGGTGTTAATTGTACATTATAAGTAAACCCAGATCTTCCCATAGGAACCAACATTAGTACTGACATGTAGGATTGTATACTTTGATATAATTTTTCATTATTCCATATTTTAATCTCAAAATTAATCATACTACTTACCCCAAGACTTCCCGATTGACCCGCAAGGGGAAAGAGATGCGTGGTAGGACTAATTAGCAAACCGGCGTTGTGTATCTTTGATTCCTTTTTCATCATTTGTTTCATTAGCCATAATAAAATTAACCCCTCCTTGATTCCTTGATTGATATCCACTTGGATCGAAAGAGGTTCTTGGAGGGTTTTCTTTTTAACAAGAAGACCTATCTTAAAATTTACTAAAAATAACAAAGACTCTAGTGTGTATGCTCTGTACTTGGCTGCGGTTTGTCCGATTAGTCAAGCTACATCAAAATCACTTGAGTGACTAGATTAATTAGTATTCACCTCCCAAATTGAAAAACCATTAGGAAAAAATCCAATGCCTCGAACAAACTGCAAGCGGTGGCAAAATACCCAAAGGAGTGGGAACAACTGGAAAGTGACCTCGAGGCGCCGATCTCTGTCACACCCTGATGGGTGTGTTATTAACAATAGTCTTCGAGACTCTGTTCCAGCCCACAAACACCTTATAGGTAGCTGTGAAAGTTCACTTTTGTACATACTCCAAGTACCCCTCAGGTATATCTAGAGTCCCCTTTTCGCATAATTTAATTCATTCACATTCCACATTAATTTAAAATCTACCAAGAGACATTTGCAAAACATTATTTAAAGCGCATGCAAGCACATTATTTTCTTTGTTGACTCCATTTAAGGCACTGGTGATATATTTCTTTCAATTATATATATATTGAGTGTCATTACTGTGCTTATATGTTTTAAATCTTGCATCTCGTTTTCTTTTGTTTCCACTGGTTAATTTCAAAGCTCCTAAACAACTTAATCAATATACCACCATCACACTATGTAGTTAGATTTAGTAACTTAATAGGGTCTACCCACCTTGGCTTTGTTAGGAGTTGAGCCTAAACGGAGGAGTCAAGAACAAGATGACAACCTTCAATCGAGACTTACCCCCAGGGACACATTGAGTGGCTTGAATATTTCTGCCACGTAACCCAGGTGTATGAAAGGAGGGAACAAGTCTCATGAGGAGTCCTCAATCTCCAAGAAGAAGAAATCCCAGAAGAAAAAAGGTAAAGGTGAAATGAGCAAGTGTGCATACTGTGGTAAGGAATTTCATCCTGAGATCTCTTACATGAAGAAGCAGATCGATATGTTGACTCAAATCCTAGATAATCACAACATATCTCTTCCTGAAGGTGTAATGAAGAAGGAAGGAGGACCTAGTTTCAAAGACAAGGAGAGGGTTCATGCCCTGGTTGCAAGATCTATAATATATCCTTCCTTTATCATTGATTATGGAGATTCTAGGAACATGGTTTCAATAAGGGAGGCCTTCTCCTCTTTTAATGATTCGAATGGTGTAAATATTTTGTTGGGAGACAACTTAGAAAATGAAAGTAACGGTAAGGGTAACATATATTTTGACCATGGTTCCTTCAATAATTTCTTGTATGTCCCAGGTCTTGCTGCTAATATCTTGTTATTCTACTAGATGACTCACACTGGATCTCCTAAGAAGGTTTTTTTTCTCCCAATGATGTTGAAATCGCTGATATTGTGAATGGTAGAGTCATTTCTAAAGGTTTTGTTTATCACAGTTTGAAAGTGTATAGGTTCTTGCACTTCATGTCATTATCTAACCCCTATGCTCTCTTCACCCATGGTAATGAAGCCAACAAGATTTTTCATGAGAGGTTTGGCCATCTAAATTACAAATATATTTCATATTTGTGTGAAAAAGACATGGTTACAGGGCTTCCAAAGATCAAGTTTTTCAAAGGATTTTGTTAGGGTTGAATTCTAGGAAAACACCCAGAGCATAAGTATGAAAGAGTCACTCATGAGAGAACCTATGCACCTCTTGAGCTCATCCATAGTGACATTGTTGGTCCTTTCTCTTACATGTCCATGAGTCATGCCAAGTATGTCTTAACCTTCATATATGACTTTTCCAGATATTGTTGGTTTTACTTCCTTAAAAGAAAGTCTAAAGGTTTTTACCTCTTCAAGGTTTTTAAATCCTTGGTTGAGAACCAGTCTCAGAGGAAACTCAAGATCTTCATATTTGATAATGGTGGTGAGTATGTCAAGTAAGAGTTCATTTAATATTGTAAAGATGCAGGTATCCAGATGCAACAATATACTCCTTACACACCTCAACAGAATGGTGTTTCCAAGAGGAAGAATAGAGCCATAAATAATATTTTTAGAATAGTAATCCAACCCCTTAGTACCTTATTCTAAGTCCCTAGTAAATTTTTATTTTCATTTGTGCATTAATACACTATGTTTTGGACTTAGGTATCTTAATTGGGAAAAATAACCAGTTAAATTAGAGCTTTCACACCTACATGAGCACTCCATCTCATTAAAAATACACATGTGAACCCTCCTTCATTTCTGGTGCGCTCCCATTCAATTGATTTGGTCTTTGTGGTTGACTAGGAGCACTAGGGCTGGATTTAGCCCAATTTTGGACTGTTTTGAGAAATGAATGCCCACCTAGAGCCTCTCACTCACCTTATTTTGCACACCCATGCATGAAAAGGAGTCCTTAATTCTCCAATTCACTTTAGCCACATCCACACCTACATTCATGACCATTTGGGCTAAGTTGGAATGAGTTTGGCCCACCTAAGGGGGATTGAGGCCAATTTGTCGAATTTCACATGTATAGTCATTTTGGGATTCCGAAGACTCACAAACCACTTCAAATTTAATATAAACCTGTTAATAACATATTCAGATGTTACACAGTCAAATAATATCCAGTTTCAGTTCACATTGCATGTGTAAAATTGTTTTTTTTTCATGGTTTTTTGTTGGTTTTGCATGTAATTCAATTTGTGAGTTTCTTTAAGGCTCCTAGATATTTTTTTAGATCAAAATTATCACATGGTATCATATTTGAGTGGATTTTAGTGAGTTTCATATCAATCCTTAGCGTTTGAGCTACATTTTTTAGAGAAATTCTAGATAAAATTGAGTGTTTTTTTAGGACTTTCAGCAATTTTCTCACCATTAGTGTAAAAAAAAATGGAATAAACCCACATATTTCTTACCCCCTTCAATTTATTCTATTGGAAGGAAGAAATGGTTTATCTATTGAGATCCAAGGGTCTCTACAGAGTTACCATGGGCATAGAGGTGGAGCCAAACTCTGCTATAGAAAAAGCCATAAACTTCAATAGAATTGATGAAGCCTATGGATTTCTATGCTCGAGTATTTCAAGAGAGCTATTATTTCATACAGATAGTTTGACAACCCCAAATAAATTCTGGGTTAAACTAGAATCACTCTTTGGGAAAACTGATGAATTGAGAGGACATCAGCTTGAAAACGAGCTCATAAGCCTTAGACAAGCACATTTTGAAACTATCCAGGAGTTCTTCACAAAGTTCAAGTATATAGTGCTTTAGATAAAGCAATGTGGTATTGAGAATAAAGAGGATTAGTTGATACTATCCATCCTTTCAAATTTAGGCCCATAATTTTTAGTGTTTGTAACCACCCTCCATTTTGGCAAATTGACTCTTCAAAACTGGAAGATGCCAAAAATAGTCAGCTTCATGGAATCCCTCACCTAGGAGAAAGATAAGCTATTTTAAATGGGAACCATCGAAGCTAAGGATCAATATTTGGCCATGGGTGTTTCGAATGCCTCCAAGGGAAAGCAGAAGGAAAAGAATTTGAAGCAGCCAGAGAAGAGGAAGTCTGAAAAACCCAAATTTAGTGATGGGGGTTTGAATACTCCCAAGGAAAAGGACAAGAAAGAGAAAAAGAAAACCAAATGCACATATTTCCACAAGGGATGGCATCAATAAATCTCATGCACGAAGAAAACCATTGATTAGATGGCACAACTGTTGAAGAAAAACAACATCCCTATCCCATATGGTGCAAGGAAGAAAGATGGCACCTCCAGTTCAGAAAACAAGGAGAAATGTCATTCCTTGGTAGTAGATACTTCTAATTCCTCAACCTTCATCATTTATTTATGGGAATCTAGACACATGGTTTCCACCAGAGAGATCTTGTCCTCCATGCATTCGAATGTTGGCCTAGCAGTTTGAATTGGATGTGACTTTGAAATCTAGACCAAGGGAATTGGTAGGATTGATTTGGAGCATGGTTATTTCAGTAATGTGCTCTATGTACCAGACTTGGCAGAAAATTTTCTGTCAGTATATCAAATGAATAATAGAGGAGAATCCAAGATAGTGACATTCACTCCTGACTTGGTAGAGATTGCAGAAATCTCGTCAAACCAAGTTGTGGCAATTGGGTATGCAGACCACCAAGAGACGATGTACAAGTTATCGAATTTCCTCCCTAGTTCCAATGACCAAGTGTTGGTCTCTCATGCCAATGAGACTTACAAGCTATGGTATGAAAAGTTTTGACAAATTAACTACAGTTATCTCCAAGCACTGCACAAATATGATATGGTGAAGGACTTCCTCTAATCAAATCATCAAATGGAGCTTGCATTGGGTGTGTAGTTGGGAAACATCCATAGAACATCTATGAGAAGGGGGAGGAAAGGAGAGCCTCACAACCTATTGAATTGGTACATTCAGACCTGATTGGTCCTCTACCCACTCCCTACTATGGTGGATCAAGGTATGTATTCACATTCATTGATGACTACTCGAGATTCTGCTGGGTATACTTCCTAAAATTGAAATATGAAGTCTTTGAACAATTGAAGATTTGGAAGGCCTTAGTAGATAATAAAAGTGGGCATACGATAAAGATCCTTAGGTCTGATAATGGGAAGGATTATGTCAACAAAAATATGCATCAATGTTTTGAGGAATGTGGCATTCAAATGCAACATTCAACTCCCTACACACCACATCAAAATGGTGTGGCAGAGAGGAAAAATAGATCTCTCAAGGAGATGGCCACATGCATGATTGAGGCAAGTGATATAAGTCCCAATATATGGGATGAGGCTATTAATTTTTCTCCACATATACAGAATAGGGAATTCCACAAATCATTCAAATGATAAACTCCCTACGAGGCATGGTTTGGCCATAAACCAAATGTCTCAAATTTCAGGATTTTTGGATCAAGAGCATGGGCTCGAATTCATTCAGAAAAGAGGAAGGATTTGTAGCCACAGAAAAAGGAATGCATCATGGTTGGATATGGTAAGGATATAGAAATGTTACAAAATATTTGACACATCCACACTCAAGGATTTCATTGTGAGGAGTGTGCAATTCAAAGAGGAACCAATACCATATTTTGAGCTTGCACTGTGGGAATGCTCTTCTCCCCAACACCTTGATGACGTAAATGATGATTCATGATCTGTATTTTCTGATAATTATGGTATTGATATGGATGTAGATGAAATTTCTATATATGAGTCACCATCAAGGCCCATTGAAAAAATCATACAAGCTGCAGGGAAATTGGCAGGAAATCCCCAAGAGCCTAAGAAGACTAGATCTCAATCTAACAATGCTTCCTATGCAAGTGAAAGTGATCTTGTTGAGCACTATTATATGCTGATTGGATCTGATCCGTAGTCATATCAGCAATCTTTTCATGACCCAATATGGAAATCAGCAGTGGAAGAAGAATTCCATTCTCTTCAAGAGAATGAAACATGGGAATTGGTTCCCCTTCCTCCCAAGAGGAAGCTTGTTCAACGAAAGTGGATATTTCAAACCAAACCTGCTTCTAATGGTTCATATGTAAAGTACAAATCCATATTAGTTTCTAATATCTACTCTTAATTCCATGGTGTGGACTACACTGAAACCTTTGCACCGGTTGCAAAGATGGATTCAATAAGACTAGTTCTAGCAATTGCAACTAGTAAGGGTCGGCAAGTGCACCATATCAATGTCAAGAGTGCATTCTTACATTGTGAGATACAAGAGGAGATATACATGCAGAAAATTGGAGGTTTCCAAGAGGATCCTTCACTTGTTTTTAGGTTGAAGAAATCACTATATGGACTCAAGCAAGCCCCCAAGGCTTGGTATGCAAAACTTGATGCTTTCTTGCTCTCAATTGGGCTTACTCGATGCAAATATGAGCCAAATGTGTATTTGAAAAAAAATGGTATTGTATTGTAGGTTATTTTAATTTATTTGTATGACCTCTTGATTATAGGGAGATGCAACAATGAAATTGGATCAATCAAGGCATCCTTACACAGTGAATTTGGTATGATAGATATAGGGTTGCAAAGGAAAATTTTGGGTTTGGAAATTGAGAAATCCTAGAGAGGAATCATGCTGAGTAAACCAAAATATGCTTCAGACCTTCTAAATAAGTTTAACCTGGCTGATTGTAGGGAAACCAAGTTCCCTCTACTTTTTGGCATTAAACTAGATGAATTTGGCAATTCTCCTTTGGTAGATTGTACGTTGTACAGGAAGCTAGTTGGTAGTTTGTTGTACCGTACACATACAAGACCTGATTTTTATTATGCTGTAAGTGTTGTAGCAAGGTATATTCACCATACACATGATCTCCTTTGGAAGGTGTTGTCCGCTGATTGCACACTAGCAGCAGAAATCTTCCAAAAGCTATCTACTCACTTGAAAAAGTGGGAGAGGTGTGACCTTGGGGGAAAGCATAGAGATAGGTACTGTCACCTACTCCTAGCTCCTCCATTTAGGCTAACTCCTAACGAAGCCAATGGGGGTAGTCCCTAACAAAGAGTTTTCTATGGCTCGATGTTTAAGTTAAGTTTTAAATGTTTTTAGATGCTGATGGGTGTTGTTTAGGAGTTTCTGTGATTTTAGATGATTAATATGATGAATTGAGCACAAGATAAAGCAATCCACATTGCTATCACTAAAATTAAAACATAGACAAATATTTGAGCAATTCATGAAAATAAATAAAGCATTCACAGATATGACTTATAATCAAACATTCAATGGACAAATGGCCTAGATTATCAACAATGCTAAAAGATGGAACCAGTGCCTATGGAGTAAAATTATCGGAGATGCTTCCTGTTTAGAAATATGTGAATCCCAAAAGATGCTAGTGAATGTTAGGTTTTGCAAGTGTTCTTTGTAATTTTAAGAGTTTTTAACAGTGGTCTTGCTTTAGGGTGTCAACAAAAAGGTTTATCAAAGCCGGGAGACTCTTCTAAGTTTCCTCCATTGAAGACATGTCGGTCTTGCCCAGTATCCCAGGCTGATAACGTCAAGTGACCAGCTAACCGAGAATCTATGACAGTGGGAGGTTCCAGCGCCTCTACTAGGAAGTACTTTGGAAGAATCCCTGCAATTTCGATGCATTGGTTGCGGGGTGTTTAAGTGTTATCAGGTTACTCTTGTGGGGTTTAAAGATCCATTGTCATTTCTAGGTACTCTGATCTAGGATCGGTCAAAGCATACTCCGGCAAGGAGGGAGGGGGGTTAATTAATTAAAGGGGCGTGATTTGAAAATTTTATTAAGTTAATTACTTAAAACCCTCCAACAGAGAGCACTCTTGACCTCGTATTATGACAGTGGTTCAAAAGACTTAGCTAATCTAGATGAAACTAATGCAAGGGTTGTGCAAACCTAAGATGCTCTCCAATAGAGAGTGCTCTTGACTTGTGTTTCTGCAAGTTCAAGAGTATTACTTATGGATGATTTAATTAAACAAACACAACAATTAATATGAAAGGTGGTTGATTAAAACTCTCCGACAGAGAGCACTCTTGATCCACCTTAAGTTGAGATTAAAGAGATTTTGGTTCTTTTTATGATTTAACAGTTTATAACAAGACACCAACAAGCAATGATGAATCTAGCAATTAGTGGAAATGAAGCTAAGGAACAACTAGCAATTAGTAAGAATGATAAGTTTAATCAGAGAGCTAAAATAATTGCTTAAGGAAACCTGAACTAAGTAAATCATGAAAATGAACACAAGACACACTTCCCCAAAATAGGGGAAGTATAAAAGAAAGGAGACTTGCTCCCACTCAGCCCTTTTTTATTAATATTTTACAATGATGACGTGTTCTTTTCTTCTTGGAAGAGAGGGGAAAGAAGGGGATGAAAGAGAAGGGATAGCAGTCTTTTTGTTCTTCTTGCACTCCTTGTTTGTTCGTGGCCTTTGGGCTCTCCTTCACTTGTCTGCAATCTAAGATCTCTAGACACACACTTGTTATGATATTAGTTGATAAAAAATAACTTGAAATTTAATCTACAAACATTCTACAAACACTTACCCAAACTTACCAAAAAGAAGGAAGAAAAGAGGCAGCAAAAAGGAAAGGTAAGAGGGGTGAAAAAGGGTTAAAATAGGGGAAAAGACAAGTCAAAAAAGGCTACAAATCACAGAAAGAGGGCTGCAAATGAGGGTGAAAAAGGATGAAAGTACAGCCCAAAATATGGTTGAATAAAAGGATGGAAAGGGGCTGCAAAAAGTGGAAGCAAAGAGGCAAAAGAGGGCTGTCCAAAAGGGTAAAAATGGGGAAAAGTGGACAGCGAACAAAAGGAAGGAAATGCTGCAAATAAAAGGCCTAAAAAGGCTAAAAATAAAGCATAGGGCAGTTGACTGGGGCAAAGGCTAAGTGAATGAATGTTCACTTTAGCCCAAACATGCCCTAATCCCAAGAAAATAAAGATTTTTAATTTGAAAGATGAATAAAAGTAAGGAGATAATGGTCAAACTTGTGGATCTTTTTTAAAGCATTTGGATCTCGTGAAGCATGCAATTACCGGAAAAGTGTACTTGACTCCAAGAGAAGAATATGCAGCTGAGCTCGAACTTCTACTTGGTTGGATGGAAGGATCTGCAAAATAACACTCATAGACTTGCCATACAAAATATTATATCATGTATTGTTCACAAATTAAAATAAAGAAGAGCATGAACTATAACTGAATAAAACAATGCTCTTTTTTAAATTCTAAACAACTAACTTGCAAACCGCAAATACCTGTTCTTATGTGCTTATAGAAGCCTTCTAAAGCATAACATCATAATCTCAAATAGACAAGAAAGAAAAGCATTAAAACAACATCACCTCATCCGTCAAGTGCAATCATCCAAAGAATCACACCACATGAGCCTCCAAAGCCTTAATTTTATTCCAATGGTTGCATAGAAACAACAAGCAATTATAAAAGTCTCACCAGAGTTTCTCTACACAAAAATCCATCCGAATAGAGCTAAAGGAGCCTCTATTTGTACAATGAGAGAGTGCTAAAACCCTAAAACCAATCCTCAAACCCTAACTAGCCTGGCCACCAAACAGAGATGCCAGACCTAAATCAGAGAACCAAGAGTGATAGGAGGCCTCCACCCAGGAAAGGCACCCCCACTCCAACCCTAAACACTGAAATCCATCCATAGATGAGCCCACACATGTGGAAGGCGCCCTCAAGAGAGAGAGGGGCATGAGCTATTGAAGGCGCCATCTGAAATGTTGGTAAACCCACCTTTTAGGTATGGAAGGATCCTCAGCTAGGTTTTGGAATCCTACTGATGGTGTAAGCTTTAGTCTTCACCTCGATCAAATCATCGGACCAATGAGTTCTCTCCATCTCATTCTTTAGCTGGAGATGACATGTCTGCTAACTGATAATAAATTAATTGCTCTCTTAATGATGACTGAAGCTGAGTTATGATAACTCCAATCATCATAAGAGCTCCATGAGATGTCATTTATATTTTTATTTTACTGAATTTGGATTAATTTGGAGAGTTTTAATTTTCTCCAAAATAATCATTTTTTAAGAAAAATTCATTTTTTTACTCAAAACTGACTTTTTTGAGAAAAAAGGAATTATGTGTCCGATTGTTGATCTGAAAGTTGGTTCTGACTAGCTGGCTGATCAAGAATGATTTTTGTCTTAAGGTTAGAGCCTTCAATCATTGAATTTAGAGTCCGAATTACCGACTTACCATGAACGGGTTTTTCCATTTAATTTATGAAAAAATTAACCCAAAAACTTAGGAAAAGCAATTAAAAATTAAAAAATAATTTTTTCCTCGTTCGAAAAAGATTTTTTCAAAAATTTGTTATGTGTCCAGATGACTTAGGACATGACCATTATCTACGTAAGTAATTTCTAGTAGGTTTATAACACTCCGTTGGGCTCTAATAACCCCCCAAGGCCCAGAATTCAACATCGGGCATTCTAGCTTTGAAGGAAGCGGGAGAAAACCTCGTCAATTATACTCGGTTGAAGGAAAAGCATAATTGTTAGGGGAAAAAAACTCCTTGGAATACCTTATTTGAGATTCTACATATCAAGAGACCGAACCACTCAAAAGATACCCTACTAGAACATTTATTACAAACCCCGCGGGGCCATGGTCAAAATTATTAAAATAAAAAAGTGGCTAGCCAATATTGGCTAGACATGCAGACGGATCAACTGATACACTCGAATCAAAATTTGAACAATTCTGTCAACTGACAGCTCCTCATGTAAACCAACTATGGTACAAAAAATTTGGTAACAGAAGGAATCCAAAATAATCCTCCAATATGTCCATGGAACAAAGAATTTTGGGGTGCACTATGCAGCTAGTTCTTCACTTTAACTAGTTGTATTTTCTTATTTGGATTGGTTTGGAGATCCCACTGACAGAAAATCAAATTTAGTTTTTGTTTTCATGCTTGCTGAAGGTCCTATTTTCTGGTATAGTAAGAAAAAAAATACTGTTTCTCTTTCTTCAGAGAGGCCAAGTACAGGGAAACACTGAACACAGGCACACAGTATGTTTGGTTGCGAGGAATTATTCAGGAATTTGGTGTTGCAATTGATTCTCCTACCAACACTTGGATGGACAATAAAAGTTCCATTAATATATATACTGATCTAGTTCAAAGGCAGAGAACAAAGCATATTTAGATCCATATGCACTACATCTGTGGCTTAGTGCATGACATCGTGATTTCCTTGTAGTATTTCCCATCCACCGAGCAAATTGCCGACATATTCACCAAGAGTTTCATTCAAAAGACCTTCACTCACTTGAGATATTTGATTGGAGTGAATGATGGATGGTGATTGCTGCTAGTTTTTGCAAGTTTCATCCCCATGCCCATTCTTCATGGAAGGTTTTGTCCCATGAGGTCTTCCTTCTTTTCCTCAATTCACATGGACAAATAAAATTTATGTTATGTATTGAGGTGACTTGAGCCTTTGTTTCCAAGGCCTCCCACTTTATTTCATGATCTGTACTATGTTTTTAGTTAAGGGGGGGTGTTAGAATAGTAATAAAACCCCTTAGTACCTTATTCTAAATCCATATTCAAATTTATTTGCATTTGTGCATTAATACACTATGATTTGGACATAGGTAGCTTAATTGGGAAAAATAACCGGTTAAATTAGAGATTTCACACCTACATGAGCACTCTAGCTCAGTCAAAATCCACATGTTTTCCCTCATTCATTTTTGGTGTGCTCCCATTCATTGAATGTGGTCTTTGTGGTTGAATAGGAGAGCTAGGGGTTGATTTAGCCCAATTTTGGACTATTTTGAGCAATTAATGGCCACCTAGAGCCTCTCACTCACGTTATTTTGCACACCCATGCATGCCAAGGAGTCATGATTTCTCCAATCCACTTCATCCATTTATACACCTCCATTCGTTACCATTTGGGTTGAGTTGGAGCGAGTTTGGCCCACCTAAGGGGGATTGAGGCCAATTTGGCCAATTTCACATGTACAGTCATTTTGGGATTCCTAAGCCTCCTGAACCACTTCAGATGTAATATAAACCTATTACTAACATTTTTACATGTTATATAGTCAAATAATATCCAATTTTAGTTCACATTGCATGTATAAAATTGTTCTCTTTTCATGGTTTTTTGTTGGTTTTGCATGTAATTCAATTTGTGAGTTTCTCTATGGATCCTAGATCTTGTTGTAGATAACCATTATCATAGATATGGCTACATGTATGATGGATTCTAAGAATTTTCCACCAAATTTTTGTAATGGAGATATATATTGTGTGTCCTACATCCATAATAGGGTTCCTCACAAGCAATTTGATGGAATCACTCCTTTCGAAGCTTAAAGTGTAGACAAGCTCGATGAGAGATAGTAAGTCAAACAATTATTGTTGATCCTAGGGGGATTAAAATGTCTAGATAGATCTTTTTAGACTGAAAGGGTTAGAAAACTAGAAAAGGATTGTTGGTCCTCAGGGAGATCCATATATCTGACTATGATTGTTGACTCGAAAGGATTAGTAAGTTACACAAATTACTCGAATGGATCTACCAGAGAAATCACCGAGGTGTTGCTTCAATATGATCAGAGGGAAAGAAGTGGTTCCATAATGTGTGGCTAGGATTAATGAACCAAAAGGGTTAGTAAGCCAGACAAGGCTTGTTTTACCCCTAGGGAGATCAATCTATTTGAGTAGGCTTGTTGGCTTGAAAGGGTTAGTAATTCAGAAAATATGTTGATGTAGTGGTTCAATATTTTCATACTGATGTTGATGTGGCAAGTTCAATATTTTCATAATAATGTTTATGTGGAAAGTTCGGTATTTTCATACTGATGTTAATGTGCCAAGTTCAGTATTTTCATACTAATGTTGATGTGACAGGTTCAATATTTTCATACTAATGACATGCCAGGTTCAATATTTCTATACTCATGTTGATAAGACAGTTTCAGTATTGTTGAGTCCAAATTTGGTCCCTTTTTAACCATCTTTAATCACCTTTCTTCCCTTGTTTTACACTGCTTAGCATTCCAATCAGACTGACTTTCTTCACTTTATTCCTTAATTTGTCAAGGTAAGACTGATTATTATTTTACCTTAGTTAATGCTTATTCTTGTGACAATTAAGGCTATTTATCTCTCGAAATTGTGCTAATATGTGTAATCTATGAAGATAATGTGAGATGAGCAGAATACAGGGGAATGGAGATGAACAAGTCTAGGGACGAGGGATGGTCGTGACACAAAATGGATCCTCAACCTGTCCATCATCGATTGAGGCACGTGATATTCCAGACAAGATCCGGTCAGAGCAGCCGTAACAGAATGTGCTATGATCGAGGGATCTTCAGGATAGCTGCTCGAATATTATGGCGATCTGAGAAGATCGCTACTTCTGGGCCAGTCAACAGTCTTCTTGCGTTTTCTATAATTGTATCATGCCACGTCTTGTAACAAACAATGTTATTCAGGGCGCCTGAAGATCAGAGATCTTCATGGCTGCCCTTTGTAATAGGATGGGATGTTATCACTTGTAGGTATAAATGCAGAAAGATGTCTCGACCCAGGGGGTTGGAAAATAGTTAATTCATTTGGTGAATTAACAGCGGGAGCAATCTGTAATAATCCTTCCTTTTTAATACAAAGAGTTACTGCTGGTTTAAGGGAGCTGTACATTGTTCATCCAGCGTCTCTGTGTGAAGGCTGGGCCCGCCTTCCGCATAGATTGCTGAGTTAAGGTAGGATCTTTTAATTTGTGGTTGTGTGATGTTTAGTTAATCATATTTTCTGTGTGCGCAGCAGTAGTATGTGTGATTTACAGTATTGCATTTCTTAAGATCGATAACTGTCACAGCGTAACAGTCGACTGAGTAGATAGTCTTTATGCAATTTATTCAATAGCTGTACACAGCTCTGTTCATCTCATGGTTTCAGGATGACATCCCACGAACCCTTTGTAATTCTTGATTGTTATAAGTGTTGATCTTTATTTCTGCAATTCAATTCTTAGAATAGCCGAGCTTGATCTGTCGCAATTGAATTTCTAGATTACAATTAATTTATGGTTACAGGTTCCGAGAGTGATTAGATCAATAGGCAATTCCTTTAATCTGGGCTATGAATAGGATTTCCTTTCTGTCAGTAATTGTTGATTTCATTTCTGGTTGATGCATAGAAGGACAAGGTTGAAATTGTAGAGTTAGAAGATTGGTGGGATCACACAAAGTTTGAGGGATGAACATAGTTGTTTAAGAACAGTATTCACTACAATGATTTGGTGTTTAGCATATATTGTGCACTTACCCTTTGAAACAAAAGACTTCCTCGGGTTGACAATGAATTTCGTAAGCTCTGTGTGTTGATAATAACTTATCTGCATTTAGGGTGCTCGACATTTTGGCGCCGTTGCCGGGGAAGGGAAATTAAACACTATCAGTAGTTGCATTTGATAATTATTTTTAGTCAGTCTCTTTTTATTTTTGTGATGAAATGATTTGGGTTGTATGAATACTAGAAGGGTAAAACGCGATCAATTCCCAACTCCCAAAACCCCACAAGATACTAACAGTGCAGGTGGCTCGGGTCGAGTTTGAGGAGCACCATTGGGCAGAAGGACGTTCATTGATGATCTTGTTGACAAAATTGATTCATCCACTGGAGCTCGTCTTCAAGAAACTCCTAACAGAAGAAACCCTGCTGATCCTGGGGCGCGAGCATCAGGATCCACAGTGGAGAATACACGAGCAGCTGCGACGTCCTCAGCCATCCCTGTAAACAAAGACACAGCGGTTACAACGGGACCTGCTGGTAGGGGTCCGAATTATCACATCAACGGGAGGAGTGTAACTAAGGAAGAGTGGGATCAGTACCACCAGAAGTTCCTGGGACAATGGAAAATCGAAGAAAAGAACGAGGAACAAGGAAAAAACAAAGAAAAGAACATAGGAGGAGACGAAGAGGAGGAAACAGAAGAAGAGATGAGTAACAGAGACGGGGCAGACGAGGAAGAAGTGATGGGAGAAAACTATCATCATGAGAATCACTCCCTGCCAGAGGGAATAGTGGCTACATTGCAATTTCCTATTCAACAACCAGATGGGGCAGCTCCTATGAAGAATATCTCACCATCGGTGTTACCTCGTTTCCATGGAAAGGCAGCAGAAGACCCAGACGAATTCCTTTTCGAATTCGATATTCTTTGTCACAGTTACGATTATATCACCGATGCCAAAAAACTAAAACTTTTTCCTGCTACCCTTAAGGACAATGCATTACGCTGGTTCATGAGCCTTGGGGGAGGGACCGTTACTAATTGGGAAGCAATGAAGCAGGTGTTCCTGGAGAAATACCAGGAATACTATAACACCAAGGATAAGAGAGAGGATTTATTTAAAATGGTGCAGAAGGAGGACGAAAGTTTGGAAGATTTCATGGAAATACTGCTGTACAATGTGCAGAGAGCTGGGCAGACGAACATGGGACTGGATGTACTCAAAATAATCTTGCTTCGGGGAATCAGGGATGATTGTCTAGATATGTTAAACCTGCTTGGTAAGGGAGACATCTCCAAGGAACCTTTCGACAAAATTGTGGAGCTGTGCAAAAGATACTCCAGAGGGTCGTCCAGAAATAATAAGCGGGATAAACGAGAAAAGCTGGAACGTGACGTCTTCGACCGAACCCAGAATTCATCTAACGGAGGCGCCACCCGAGCAGAGATAGGAAATCTACTTGAAAATTTTAAAACAGAAATGATGAGCTCCATCTCTTCTGAAATTGATGTCCTGAAGGCGAAACAAAAACAAGCAGTAGAGGATCTCACATTGGGTGTGTTCTACCCCTGATGTAGGAAGAATCATCCATTGAGAGAATGCCCGCTTGACAAAGTGAACGTATGTCAGCTGTGTGAGATGAACCATGATATGAAGGAATGTTCGTCACTTCCTCAAGTCAAGGCCGTTCTGCAAGCATCAAACCCGGATGTGGAAGCGGCCTACTTTATCGCACAGAAGAAACCATGGTAGCCTCGGAATCAAGGTATGTCTCCAGACTCTCTCCCATTTTTGAATAATATGGGGAATTGGAATAATACGCAAAATTTGAATACACAATTCCCTTCAAATTATACTCAATGGAATTCCTCTCAACCTGCAATGCAAAACTATAATTCATGGAATCCCTGGACACAGCCACCACCCCAACCTACGTCATGGACTCCTGGATGGAGGAATTTCCATCCTGGGAACCAGTTTTCTCAACCACCTCTACCTCAACAAGAACCGTACTCTCCTCAATTTCCTCAATTCCCCCAAATTCCTCCATATCCTCAATACTTACCTCCACAGTCACAGCTGCAGCTGCAAAACAATTATGTCCCTAATATACCAATCCGACCCCAGCTGCCTGCCCAACCTAATCCTAACCCAAACAATAAAGCAGTCCACCAATTGGAGACTGTCAACATGCCAGCCTACTCTCTTTCCCCTGTACCCTGTAATGAAATTCATTTATGATCTGGGAAAATTGTAGAACCTGTGATTACAGAGGATGTTTCACCCTCTGAGCACAAAGAAGAGGAGAGATTACAGCATCCATTTGACTCAAGGCCCATCATTGAGGATGCTAGGCATCCCCTAGAAGGGACGGCTGAACCATCCAACGATAAATCTGAAGAGATACAGCCTTCCCATCTGATAAAGCAGCCACCATACCCTGAGAGATTACTGCTACCAAAAATGGGGGGGCAACCTCAGTTTAACCTCCTCGGAGAGTTAAAAAACCTTTATGTTAAAATT
>LPNX011039440.1:28843-80209 GCA_001517045.1 Pseudotsuga menziesii
AAGGGCACAAAGCACTGCGGATGGGCTATTACTGGCCGACTCTGTTCAGGGATGCCAAGAAGTATGTCCAGTCCTGTGATAGTTGCCAAAGGATGGGCCAACCCAATCGAACAGATCAGATGCCCCTATAGTCCCAACTTGTAGTTGAACCATTTGAGAGATGGGCACTAGATTTTGTTGGCCCCATCAGTCCTCCCTCCAAACAGAAGGTCTATATTCTGGTTTGTACTGATTACATGATCAAGTGGGTGGAGGCTGTAGCTTTGGCTAAGGCTAATGATCAGGCAGTAATTGATTTTCTGTACAGTGAGATCTTTACCCATTTTGGGGTGCCAAAAGAAATAGTTACCGATGGAGGTCCGCAGTTTGTGTCACACCAATTTGAATCCTTTCTCAGGAAGTATCATGTGCAGCACAGGGTGTCTTCACCTTATCACGCCCAGGCTAATGGTCAGGTGGAAAGCACCAATAAGGTTATTGAAAATATCCTTACTAAAACAGTAAATAGTCATCGAAAAGATTGGGCTGACAGGCTTCCAGAAGCACTGTGGGCATATCGCACGACTTGGCGTGACACTATAGGGTTCTCCCCATATGATCTGGTGTACGGAAAGAGTGCTGTCTTTCCAATTGAGTTCGAGATTAAAACCTTGAAGACAGCCACCGAAATGAACCTGGACGTAACAGAAGCGCAGAAGCAAAGACTGAATCAATTGAATGAACTGGACGAGAAGCGGTTAGCGGCAGTAGATAAGACTTTGTTGCTTCAGCAACAGAGATCTAATTGGCACGACCGGTTCATTAAAAATAAGGTCTTCAGTGAAGGAGACTGGGCGTTACTTTATGACTCCAGATTCAAAAGAGATTTTAAAGGGAAAATGTGTACACGATGGCTCGGTCCATACTTGGTTGACAGGGTTTTTGATAACGGCACTGTCCGTCTGGTGACCATTGACGAAAATCGTATACCATTACTTGCTAATGGCCACAGACTAAGACTATACCATAAGCCTATCTTGAAGGATGCATTCATTTCGCAGATTGCTGCCGACCCAGAGTATCAGCTGTTACCAGGGCAGGAACTTCTCCCTGCCTCTGCCAACCTTTAAACTGTAAATCGCACTATTGAACCACTGTACATAAATAAGTTTTTTTTCTACTGTAGCGTATAACTCTTGATTTTTTTTCTTTTTTCATTTGATCTCTTTGTTTGTTGTTTCCTTTTAAGAAATAAAACTCCAGGGGAGTACCAGGCGAACGATCAGAACGGGCCCGTTGAACGAAGAACGTTTTCCTTTGTTCCCTGTGTTACATTTTCCTTTTCTCAGAATAAACACTCCCGGCGGCTGAACAAACGCTCCCGCAGCTGAACAACCTTTCCCACAACCGCAACCTTTTTCCAAAGGCCCAAAAACCCTTTTTCCCGACGGCTGAACAAACGCTCCCGCAGCTGAACAACCTTTCCCACAGCCGCAACCTTTTTCCAAAGGCCCGAAAACCCTTTTTCCTGACGGCTGAACAAACGCTCCTGCAGCTGAACAACCTTTCCCACAGCCGTAACCTTTTTCCAAAGGCCCGAAAACCCTTTTTCCCGACGGCTGAACAAACGCTCCCGCAGCTGAACAACCTTTCCCACAGCCGCAACCTTTTTCCAAAGGCCCGAAAATTCTTTTTCCCGGCAGCTGAACAAACGCTCCCGCAGCTGAACAAACTTTCCCACAGCCGCAATATTTTCCCAAATACCCGAAAATTCTTTTTCCCGGCGGATGAACATAAGTTTCCCGGCGGCCGAACATAATCCTCCAGCGGCCGAACATAATCCTCCGGTGGCCGAACATACACTCCTGGTGGCCGACCCACATGTTCCCACGACCGCAACATCCTTTCCCAGCCATCGTGAATTCTGACAGCCGTGATTTTTCCCGACACCATGATCTTCCTTGACGGCTGTAACATCTTTTAATTGGCCGCGATATCATGATGGGCAACTTCACTCCCACTTTATTTGGTGGACCTTTTAGCATTACAGACTGTTCTTCCGTTCTTTGCAGTAGTAACTCCTATGTTAATCAAAGCAAATTGCTTCCGCTATTTCTTATGGCTCTGATTTATTCCGCTCGTGCCGGCCAATTTGGCATAATTCCGACCCCGGTGACGTGATGTTTTCTCCATTTTCACTGGAGATGGAATTATGGCATTAATTGCTATTATTATGATCAACTTAATGTTGGCGCACCAGCTCAGCCTTCTAGCATCAACAAATATACGGATCATCATTTCCCGCAGGTCATTCGACGCACAGTCGCACGAGGTATGGCTTTGATTTTTACATGATTAAGTGTTAATTTGGGTCTAATGATATCAGTCATGCCTTAATATGTATTACCATTATGACTTAATTATCCATCCCCCGTGCGACGTAAAATCTCATAACTGCCACCTTCCCCAATCTGGAATAAAAATCTTGAACCTCCCTCTGCACTGCACTTTCCAAATTTGCCATCTCCCTACTCACATCTCCGCTCAGCGATCTGTGCATTCCCCGCTCTGCAACCTCCACTTCCAGACTCTAGAACTCTATTGCCAGGACCATGGGGCTTCGAGCTCATCATGAACCTTTAAACACGTAGGAACTCCGAAACAATCCTGAGGTTTTCGCCATCTTTCAAGCCGTTGGATGGATTGAATTCTTCGAGCGACTAGACGGATTTAACAGAGAAGCAGCTTTGCAATTCGCTTTACACCTCAAGGATACTCACTCTGAGGTATGGGGGCTGCGGATAGAAGTTTCCGAGGATATTATATCTGAAGTTACTACTCTTCCAATGGTGGGAAAGGCATGGTTTGAACGACGAATCCCCACGATGGTTGCACGGGAGGAATTTCTACGAGAGGGGGAGCACGTTCAATCATCGAAGAGAGGAATTGTACTGCAATCACTGCCGCGACCATGGGATCAGGTTGCTGTCTTCCTTAAGAAATACATCACTTGCGAAGTTAGGTACCAAGTTGTTTATAATTCTGAACTACCTTTGCTTCCCCATATTCGCCATGGCATTTTGTTGAATATTCCATACTATCTGTTCCATAACCTACGCCAGATGGCGATGTTTGTTCAAACGGCTAAACATCCACATGTTTCCCTAACCCACCATGGTCTTATTAAATTAATCATTTCAAGAACCCTGGCCCAGCACAATATCACCTGGGATCAATTCACAGCCCACGCTCAGGAGCCTGTTCCTGTCCTGGGTCTCCCAGCAGAACAGGCACAGCTTCAACATCGTCAGGAGGGTCGGTGTCCCTCCAATATAGTTGGGTGGGGGGATGATATTGTACCAGAACAAGCACAACAGGGGACACAAGCAGAACCATTGAGGGAAAGTGTTGATAGAAATCTTGAGAGACATGCAGACAACAGGGTAGCTCTGTCATCAGAAGGAGAAATTGGAGCAGCATTGAATGCTGCGACAATTGAACCTGAAGATGACAGAGCTAAGGCAATTGAAGAACAGATGGAACAGATGGAGCCAGTCACTGTTGAATCCTCACCTGAGTGGGAAGGATGAACCCTAATTGAGGAGGAGAGATCTGAGGCACAAGAAAACATTCCTTTGACCCCAGCAGTGAATCCTGATAAGTCAGCCCCTCAAATGAAAACGTCACGAAAAGGAAGAAAGAGACCAATTAAGGAGCCGAGCATAGGAGGCAAAAGACTCAAACCAAATACAATCTCAGAGGCAGCCAGAAAAATATGGGAAACCCTAGAGTCACAGGTTGAAATCCCAATCCTTGTACCAAGGCCAATGGATGCTCCAGAAAGGCCAGTTGAGGTAGAACCCAGCCTTGAAGGACTTTTGGAAGAAAACACAGTATTAAAGGAGGAAGTCCAAATACTTCGAAGGGAAGTGGAGACATGGAAGGAAACTTGTAGGAAACAAGGCGAGAAGAAAATGTATACATTGGTGGAGGCGGCAGACTACCTCGAGGGAGCAGAATCTATTGACCCGGACAAGGAGGAGGAGCAAGTAATGTGCCCCAATTGTGGGGAAATTTTCAAAAAGAAGGGCCATGGGGTCATAATTCGCACAGTACAACAGCCCACATCCACAAGGGAAGAACCTGCAGAAGAAGAAGATGCTGCAACACAAGAACCAGCATCTTTGATCATCCTTGTTGAGGCTGCTACTAATCCCGGAGCAGAGAATGAAATCAGGAGTGATGATGGGAATGAGGATTGCACTGTGAATCCAGAATGCCCCCACGATATAGAGATGATAGAAACTGAGCCACGAGGGCAGAACATTGATGAACCTGAACAGGGGACTGCAATTTCAGAAATGCAGGTGGGAAGAGGAAAAGAATCAGGAATGGAGGACACTCTGGAACCTAAGGAAGAGTTTGATACTGTAAACCCAGAATGTTCCCATGATACAAAGCTTAGAGAAGAACTACACCCACAGGAGGATGAAGAGGTAATCCAGGATGTCGCCACACAAGAACCAACATCCTTGGGAATTCCTGAATTTCAAACAGAAGATGATCCAAGGATAGATATCATACCCGATATACAGTATAGTGAGGATGAACAGACAATAGACTCAGGTGACACTGAGGTCCTTGAGGAAAAGCTGTATGATGGGGAAGATATCCAATCTCAAGAGAAGGGGAACGAAGATGTTGCTGCTACACAAGAACCAGCAACACAATCATTGAATCCAGGAATGCAGGAGGAAGACACTGCCACACAAGAACCAGTGTCCCCAAAAGCAATGGAGGTGGATCCTGAGGAGAGTTTGAAAAATGTTGCTACCACACAAGAACCAGCAACACAAGAATTGAATCCAGGAATGCAGGAGGAAGACACTGCCACACAAGAGCCAGTGTCCCCAAAAGCAATGGAGATGGATCCTGAGGAGAGTTTGAAAAGTGTTGCTACCACACAAGAACCAGCAACACAAGAATTGAATCCAGGAATGCAGGAGGAAGACACTGCCACACAAGAACCAGTGTCATTAAAAGCAATGGAGGTTGATGCTGAGGAGAACTTGAAAGATGTTGCTGTCACACAAGAACCAGCAACACATGAATCAGATTTAGAAATGCAGATGGATCAGGGAGAAGACACTGTTACACAAGAACCAATGTCTCAACAAGCATCAATCACAGTTATGGAAGAAAATCCAGGGGATGTTGCTGTCACACAAGAACCAACAACTCTCATAGAAGAAGTGCAGGAAGACACTGTCTCACAAGAGACAATACTCCTCCCTTGCAAAAATTTTATTGATTTGGGTGAAGAATAGGAGGAACATTATAAAAAGGAGATTTCAGAACTTACAGCAGAAGTTTCAGCCCTGAGGATGGAAGTAATTAAATGGAGAATTCAGGCGCAAGAAAACCAGAAAAAGACAATTGCGTTGGATGAGCATAAGAGAATTATTAGAGCGCTGGAAGAGCAGGGGGCTGAAGAACATATGGGCCATAGAGTTCAGGTAGAGGAGCTGCAGCAGGAGATAAAGAAATTGAAGAAATTCTCATCCATGCAGAAAGATAAGGATCAAATGTATGACCTATCCCGAGAACTCATAGGCACTAGGAAGCCCTCTTCCTCTTATCCGGTGTTTCTTTTCGAGCAGTTTGTCTGGTTCAAATTAAAAGCTGTACAGGAGGGGAGGTTATTCGAAATTGCAACCTCAGAAAAAATTTTGGAGACATTTCTTGGGAGCAACTTTGAAGAGAAGAACTTGCTATGTGAACTGTACCTGCACGAGATAGCATGCCCTATGGATCGGCACTCAAATCCTGTTCCATTCGTAGGAGATGTTCAGCTACGAGCATTTGCCTCTTTTGTGAACAATCATGTTCAGTGGGAAAGTTCTTTTCAGAACTTTTCCCACAATGAAGGCTATACTAATTTATGGATCCGTAGTGAACCCCAGAATCCTGGCATTCTCTTGGCTCGGTATAAAATTTTTCTTTCCATTCCTTCCCAGGAGCAATACATCATGAAACTGCATGAGGAGGTAATCTCCACATGTACCAAATCTATTTCTAGGCAGCAGTAGGTTGCATTAGATGGCAGCCGGCACAGATGGCAGGCTGCCTCCTCTGCACTGAAAAGCAGGGACCCCTACTGCTTTAAAAATTTTAAACATGCACTCTCAAGAGTCAAGGGTTATGTAGGGTGTATGAAGGAGTGTGGAGTCAACTGGCTGGGTTTAAAGTTCAAATTTCCTCTTATTTGGTGGCCAGCAGAACCATACAACAGGGATTTTTCCATGACTAGGGCAGAGGAGCAGAAATATTGGCAGTTCTGGGTTATTCACAGAGGTTTTCTGAAGGCAGATAAGAAACCTGAGTTTCCCTACAATTTTTCTTCTCTCCACGAACAGAGCTCAATGCAGGATTCAGATTCTGGGTGAAGCAGGTGGTTGCATGAGGACATGCAACAGGGTAGTTGGGGGGAGATGTTGAGTCCAAATTTGGTCCCTTTTTAACCATCTTTAATCACCTTTCTTCCCTTGTTTTACACTGCTTAGCATGCCAATCAGACTGACTTTCTTCACTTTATTCCTTAATTTGTCAAGGTAAGACTGATTATTATTTTACCTTAGTTAATGCTTATTCTTGTGACAATTAAGGCTATTTATCTCTCGAAATTGTGCTAATATGTGTAATCTATGAAGATAATGTGAGATGAGCAGAATACAGGGGAATGGAGCTGAAAAAGTCTAGGGACGAGGGATGGTCATGACACAAAAGGGATCCTCAACCTGTCCATCATCGATTGAGGCACGTGATATTCCAGACAAGAGCCGGTCAGAGCAGTCGTAACAGAATGTGCTATGATCGAGGGATCTTCAGGATAGCTGCTCGAATATTATGGCGATCTGAGAAGATCGCTACTTCTGGGCCAGTCAACAGTCTTCTTGCGTTTTCTATAATTGTATCATGCCACGTCTTGTAACAAACAATGTTATTCAGGGCGCCTGAAGATCAGAGATCTTCATGGCTGCCCTTTGTAATAGGATGGGATGTTATCACTTGTAGGTATAAATGCAGAAAGATGTCTCGACCCAGGGGGTTGGAAAATAGTTAATTCATTTAGTGTCTTAACAGCGGGAGCAATCTGTAATAATCCTTCCTTTTTAATACAAAGAGTTACTACTGGTTTAAGGGAGCTGTACATTGTTCATCCAGCGTCTCTGTGTGAAGGCTGGGCCCGCCTTCCGCAGAGATTGCTGAGTTAAGGTAGGATCTTTTAATTTGTGGTTGTGTGATGTTTTGTTAATCATATTTTCTGTGTGCGCAGCAGTAGTATGTGTGATTTACAGTATTGTATTTCTTAAGATCAATAACTGTCACAGCGTAACAGTCAACTGAGTAGATAGTCTTTATGCAATTTATTCAATAGCTGTACACAGCTCTATTCATCTCATGGTTTCAGGTTGACATCCCACGAACCCTTTGTAATTCTTGATTGTTATAAGTGTTGATCTTTATTTCTGCAATTCAATTCTTAGAATAGCCGAGCTTGATCTGTCGCAATTGAATTTCTAGATTACAATTAATTTATGGTTACAGGTTCCGAGTGTGATTAGATCAATAGGCAATACCTTTAATCTGGGCTGTGAATAGGATTTCCTTTCTGTCAGTAATTGTTGATTTCATTTTTGGTTGATGCATAGAAGGACAAGGTTGAAATTGTAGAGTTAGAAGATTGGTGGGATCACACAAAGTTTGAGGGATGAACATAGTTGTTTAAGAACAGTATTCACTACAATGATTTGGTGTTTAGCATATATTGTGCACTTACCCTTTGAAACAAAAGACTTCCTCGGGTTGACAATGAATTTCGTAAGCTCTGTGTGTTGATAATAACTTATCTGCATTTAGGGTGCTCGACAAGTATTTCTATACCGATGATGATGAGGTAGTTTTAGTATTTCTATAATGATATTGATGATGATGTTGCTTCAACATTTGTATGTTGATAATGATGATGTGGTTGTGGTCCCAACACCTTATGTTGATGATGATTATGTGGTTGTGGTCCCAACACCCTTTGTTGATAATGTTGATGTGGTTGAAGCCAAAACACTTTATGTTGATGACGATGATGTTGTTTCAACATTTTTATGTTGATGATGATGATCATGTTCCGGCATCTCTATGTTGATAATGTAGATGATGATATAGCATTTATTGATGATGTTGCTTTAGCACTAACATGATAATGATGTTGTTGTTGTTTCAGTATTTACATACTGATGATGTATATGATGATGTTTCAGTATTTACATACTGATTATGCAGATGATGATGTTTCAGTATTTACATATTGATGTTGCAGATGATGTTCCAATACTCACATACTAGAAGAATATTCAGTATGCATACTGATGTGGAAAAAGAAGATTCAGTATTCACATACTGATGTTACAGAAGAAGGTTCAATATTCAAAAGATTATCTAATTAGGGTCAACCTACCTAGGGAGACCCAAATGACATTTTATATTTACTTTTGTGGGTACTATTGCTTCGACTTACAACAGAGGGTTTACCTCATGACTTTTATATGACCAATTACATTAAGGAAATATTTGAATGGAGGAATAACATCTTCGAAGGAGAATACAACAAAAGTACAGTAGAATATATTCCAAAGTTAAAATACTTTAAAACTCCATCTTAACTAGGAAGGTATTCTACATCAACAACAAACATCATCACAATGGTACAACTGAATTGTGAATATCTATATGTCATAGGAATTTTTGGAACAATATAATGCATCTTCATCATCAATTCTAGTATGAGAATACTGGTTCATCTTCTGTAACCTTAGTATGTAAATACTGAATCATCATCTATGAGTACTGGATCATATTTTGTAACATCAGTATGTGGATACTGAATCATATTCTATGAGTACCGGATCATCTTCTGCAACATAATTCTGTGGATACTGAATCATATTTTGTGGGTATTGGAACATCTTCTGCAACATTACTATATGGAAACTAAACCATCTTCTGCAATATCAGTATGTGGATATTGAATCATCTTATGCCATATTAGTATGTGAATAATGAAGAACCTACCCGAACTAGTTAGTTATATGAGTCACTCACCTAATGAATATAAATAGGTGAGACACCTCTCTCATTATTACACACCTTATACTCAAGCATTGCACAAGAGAGAGAGAGAGAGAGAGAGAGAGAATATACCATGGAAGAGGAGAAACTATTCTTGTTCTTAGGGTTTTACACTGTACTTGTTTGAATTCTGTATAGATGAATTTTTGTTTGTTTTTCTCCCCCATGAGGGTTCCCTAGGATAAATATTTTTGTTCTTTTGGTCTTTAATTCAGTGATCCTTTTCTTATGTTTATGATGTTATGATTCTACATGTTCTTATATAGTGTATAACGATTAAAAATATAACATTTAGAATAGGTTTTGTCTGAAATTCACTTGGGATTAATATTTTTATTCATCTCCATGTTTTAATGGGGCCTTCAAATTTGGGTGACTCACCTCACTGCCACCTTGACTAGCAAATTGGGAGAGAATCCACTTTGTTTTTTGAGTGTTTAGAATTGTTTTGTTAATTGAAATATGTATCAAATGTGAACAATATTAAAGGAAATCTAGACTTCAAAAAAAAAGTGTCCAACCCATTAAAAATTATTAAGGAAACAACAAGCAAACTTCTTTCCAAAAAACCAGAGTTTAGTGAAAAGTTGGATTTAGAGGTACTTCAAAAACTAGTAGCTCCTGAGGGATCTCAAGACTCAGTAATTACTAAATAGTGAAGGTATTATAAACAATTACATTGCTATTCAATCACCAAAGGTGCAAGTGTTATCTCTTGGATACTCACCCTCCCGAGGAGATGAAACAAATTTTTGTATGTCTCATCTTTTGCAATAATTGACCACTTACAACAACCTATGTGGTGCCTTAGGAACAATAACTAAATTTACCTCTTAAAAAACTAAGACTGTGCGGGACAATCTTCATTCTAGGATAACTCACATAAATAAGTTATTCCTGAAAAGTGATGTCACCCTAAGGACTTGTTACTTAACTAGAACAATGTGATGTGATAATATCCCACTAAATAAGCAATAATGGGGGTACCATCCCTACTTGTTTAGATTGACGCTATACTTAACGCGTGTGTTAGAAGCACCTTCCCAGAAACCTTTTGTTACTGATTCATTTAACTCTCTTTAATGAATGCTAGTTTTGAAATCTTATGCCCTTGGAGTGTTAACTCACAATATTAATCCAAATCGCTCGCCTAATATTGTTGGTGATATGAAAATAAAATATTGATCAGTTTTAATATTTAGTGTTCATTTTAAAGGTAGTTTTCTTAGTTTCAAACAACTGGTGGTGAAACTTATGGTGTTTTTGAATCAAAGTACTTAACCAATCCAATGCACAAATGATCTAAAATATTTCCTTTAATTGAATGAATTTCTTACACTAAGGTGGAGTAATAGGTTCTATGATATTTTCTTCCAAAAATGCATGTATTGCAAGCTTTCTCAAACAAAATTTTAAAGCAAGGGTTCACGAAATGTGTTCAAACAAGCTTCCTTTCGAAAATAAAACTATGTACAAATTTGATTTAATGGTTTCTTGGTTTCAAAAGGTTTCTCAAACTAATATGAAATATTAGAATTTAAAGTTCAATGTCTGGTTCAAAATATGCATAAACAATGTTCTTTTCAGTTCAATGAATAGGTATACGAAATCAAGTGAAGTTATTCAATTTATTGAAAAGCTTATGCGGAAAGTTTTTATGGTTTGTTTTTTAAATTTTTTAAATAAAAATGATCTTCTTCCAATGTTTTCAAAATTAAGAATGACTCAAGAAAAAATATCTCATAATAATTTCTCTCAAATCTTTACACGGGGTATCGTTGTTTCTCCTTCATAGGATCACTCAAAAGTGCAAGTGAAGAGGATACACAGAGTCCTTTAGAATTGTATGAAAAACAAATGTTACATTTGATATACTTGTTTCTTTATCACATGACCAATCGACAATGCAAGTGAAGAGGATATATAGGTATAGAAATAAAAATGCTTCAAAACTTCCAAATCTAGACTATTACACTTGAGATATATGTTTCTCATTCATAGAACCACCCAAGAGTGGAAGTGAAGAGGATACACAAAGAAATTTGAACAAAATTTAACTCAATAATTTTTAAAATCAGAAACTCCTCTAATTGTGTATAAATAAATTCAAACTTAACCTATACAAAAGAAATTTACTTCATTAAGCCATTTTCTTATGTTTTTGGAGGGATTTTTTTTTTAATTTACCTTAAGTGAGAGTTCCAATTATTCTAGATTTTTTATGAAATTTATTTGAATGAGGTTTCTAAATATTCCATGATTGTTCACCTATCTCTTTATGGTCCAAACCATAACTACAAATCATATTCCCACCATGGTTTCTTCCATTTTGATCTTCACAACTAAAATTCCACCAAATATGGCCCAAAACATTATTATTCCTTCCCCCATAAATGTGCCATAAATAGAGGGAAGTTGAGAATTTATTGTGATTTATCTCCACTCTCTCTAAAAAGGAACAAAAAACCCTTAAATGATAATGGGTCAAAAACCATAGATAAATACCATGCACAATAAAATACCATGGGTCATAAATACCATTGTGAAGGCCTCCCCAAAAACACTTTTTGTCATATTTTCACCTTTCTCCATTTTCATCACACTTTGACATATCATTACCACAGTGTATGTTGAGATTGATCCATAGCCATTTGGATCCATTCCCCCTATTTGAAAACCACTAGTGGAGTATACTGGATACCCAAATAGTGGATGCGTGAGACTAATTCCTCGGACGACTGCAATGGCCCACTTCAACGAAAGGTATGCATATTGTTGTCATTTGTTGCTAGTTAGAAAATAAAATAGAAATTAAAAATTGTATTTTTGTTGTTTCTTATTGTTAGTTATTATTGTAATTTGAGGTTGAAAGACAGCTCACACCATTTAACTCTACCCTATGATCGGGTTTATCTAGGGTAGGTGATTTTGCATGTAGTAGGGGAGAAATCCCCACTACAGTTTTGGTGACTCCACTCAGTCAATCCTTTTGAATCTATCTTTTTGTAGGTATTTCCACTGTTTTATTATAATTGTTTCCTTCATCCATCATATATCTAACCCCCTCATGATAGATCTGAACTAGTATTCCCTTAGTGCATTCCCCCCGACCCAAGCTGATAGCCTTTTATGAAACGATTCTCAGTTCTAACTGGATCACACTTATTTGGAAGAAAGCTACGACTAGGTCGTACCTTTTTTCTCTATAAGCACGACCTAGGTCAATCCTTCAATCTGAAAAGTGTGAACTAGAATAGAACTCCAGATCGTACTTGTCTCAGCGCTCGGAGTGACCCGGATCACTATTGTGACCCATTTTTGTGCAACCTATCACACATAAACCCCTGTTTTATACGACCTAATTATTCTAACTATTTTTCTATCCCAATCGCGATTGTTTCACAATTTTGTGTGACCCCTATTACACCTATTCCACCAATAGGTTTGACCTGTAGTTTTTCACTCCTTTTCGGTGTTTGAGATCCTTGTTGCATACTCCTTGTCTCTATTCTACCCCTTCTTGACCTACTTCTATCCAGATATGATCCATTATAGGCCCCTGGTTCATTTTGTGGTCCTATGTTCCTCATATATGAGCCCCTTGAGTCAAGCTTCATAGTTGATACCCCCTGTGTGTTTCATGTAATATGATCAGTTCCTTGTACGCTCATTTACTTGTGTATATTTTATTTTCTGGAAGAATTAGCTATTAATTTTCATGATATTTATTCTTATTTATTTTCATGTTTTCATCTCGGATGTTAGAACATTGGGATTTGTACACATCACATGTACATACATCTCACATCCTAAAGTAAAATGCTTGGTGCATGACCCCAAGCTAGCCTAAAAAATAAAATTAACTCAACCAATATTGTAACCTCATTTGAGGATCAAAATAATCGTGTAGCTAAGTTAGGACATTAGGGATAGGAATCTAAACAAAAACCCATTGTCACTTACATTTTAGGCATAGTTATTGTTCATTATGGGACCAAAATTCTCTTGTACTTGTTGAAACAATCACGACCAATCTGTCAGAGGGCCCCTCACTATGAAGGAGTAAGCCACAATGAAGGGGTTTTGGAATTCAGAGTGGAATACCGTACTCCATTTTGTACCAAAGGATAACCCTTCATAGTCCTCCTTGCACATGCTGGAGTATAGTGGGTGTCTAGGACCAAAGGGATGAAGTGCCAGTAAACCACTCCGGACGTATCATGAACAAGGTATCCTAGTTTCCATTCTATCTAGTGATGTTTTACCCAAGGTCCCTCTTGGTAAGTGGGATTATCATCCAGTAAACCACTCCGGACGTGTCATGAACAAGGTATCCTAGTTTCCATTCTATCTAGTGATATTTTACCCAAGGTCCCTCTTGGTAAGTGGGATTATCGTAGCCTATTTATCTTCCATTTCATATTGTTTGATTGGGATTTCATCACCCTGTAGAGGATACGATTTGTGACGGGATTCCATCTTGTATATAGGATTTTGCTTGCACTCATACCCCATAGGTTAGTCCATCATTCTCTTTATAGGTAGTGTTTATTATTTTCTTTCTGGTCAATTTTTTGTAGACTCTCCTCTTGTAACACATTGTTGCAATTCGATTTTAGAGGTTTCTTTTTGGAGTGTGAGCCACCATTAGTCTGCTCTCCTTCTGCACACTCGGTTGTAGTTGGATTTTTGAGCCTACATTTTACACTCTTATGCCTACATTCATTATACAACACACAACCACAACATCATTTCTCAACTACGCTACTCGCATAGGCTTATGGGCCATACCCCTTGGTTCGTTTCCTTGAACCATCATCGTCGGATCCATATTCAACATTATTCACCACCTTTGGATACATATAATTCCTTTGATTTGGATTCATATTCCTATCAATCTGAACCTACCTTATTCACCGTCCCATCTAGCCGCATGGCTGGTGCACCTCCTAACCCCTTCTAGGGAAGACGATTGATAGTGGGCTTGTGTCCATTGCACCCATCATTTTGGGTATCCCTTCCGCTGGACCGATAGGTCTTGGTCATAGTGGTCCCTTTTCTATCGCACACACTACTGTTGGTCTGCTACCCACTAGTGGTGCCCCACTCCAGCCACCATGGTTCCTACCATACCGCCATTCATGCATTGGGGGAAGTGGCCCTTCGACTTCCATTCTGACTATTCCTACCATTTCAATGAATATTCCTATTGTCAGAAGTCAACCTTACCCACCCCCATTTACCCATGGGAACTATATTCCTGCTAGCACCAACACCATTGATGTCCCTTCCCGATCCACTCTTGGCTCTATTCTACCTTCCATGGCTACTCTCAGCCTTCTTGATTTGGAGTGGTTGACCAATAGCCCCATTACTCATAACCATTATGGCCTCCCATTCCTACCAAACTCCCCTCATACATCCTTAAGTTTCAGGGAAAGGCGGGAACAGACCCAAAAAACCATATTATGTCATTCCACTTATGGTGTTCATCAAACATCATGGTGGATTATTTTATCCAATTGCAATTAATCCAGCACACACTCACAAGTGTTTTGGCTAAATGGTATATCGAACTGTGTAATGCCACATACCCATACTTTTCCTCGTTAGCATTAATGTTTCTCCAATATTTCCAGTTACTCGTTCGATATGACGAAGGTGTGGAAATTAGATTAACCTATAGACAAAACACAACTACCCATATCATGGATCATATCCATGAATTCCATATTTACCATAGCTTGTGTAAGATCTAGTTAGATGACAGGATTTTCCTAGATTGGTTTCTTAAAACCTTACTCCCCCCTATCGCCAAGGACTTTGCATCTGAGTGTCCACAAATTGAGGAGGAAGTCATCCTAAAGGAACAACAGTTCGATCTCATCTATGCCCAATCAGGTTATTGTGGGCTACTTTTACTTACTCTCATGACCTAGGTTCAATAGACCCATAAAACCAACAAAACATCGAAAGATATTGGCCTGGCAGAGCTAGCTCAATCAGCAGCACATGCGACGTACGCATAGTCTCACTTGAGATATATTAATGGTGAACTTCTAGAACCATGTTTCCACAGTCGACAAGGGATTATAGTCCCATGGTGCACAACCAAGGAGATCGATAGAGTCAAAAGGTTGGATCCTTTTCCAAACTCGAAAGTGGCACAACAGTGCGACATAGCTGATGTGAGACACAACCTTTTCCTTGACAACTTAACAAATGGCGTAACTGTGTTATGCATAATATTCATTAACAATAATTGATAGTGGTGCAATTATATTACAACTTAACAGTATTTGAATGTGAAATAATACAAAATGCTTCGACGATGCTTTAGTCATTCATTTGTTCAACTACTTTTCTCAATATTGCAACATTCACTTAAGAAATAAACATAAAAAATACAAAATAACCCACAAACATTGAACAAGCACATTCAATCGACACAAGATGTAACATGGAAACCTAACCGGGAAAAACCACAAAGGTTCTCTTCATTTGGGATGAGAAATATATGGCACCTTTTAGTCTACGACTTGACTGTAGACTGTTTGATATATGTATTTTTAGCTCAGAATATTTCTTGCTCTCATGCTCTCTGGTTTATTATGATTTTCTTCTAACTACTCCTACTGATCTACACATAGCCTAGATAGAATCTTCTATCTACTATCTGTGCACTCAGCTACAGAATGACTCCTACTATTCGACAACCCTTCTACAAAATGGGTTTTGTGACTCAACAGCCTTCTACGACTCTACGATCATACTTCTCTCTGATCTTTAATTATTTTCTAACCCTTATAGAAAATGAGTTCCTCCTATTTATAACTTCTACAAGACTATGGATGGTCAAATACATATAGTGTGTTTGTTACAGGTCTTAATCAACAGTAAAAAATGGTTACAAACTGTCATAGACTAACAAAAGGTGCTATCAGCCTGAAATACAATTATTCCTTCATACATGCATCATACATCGGCGTATGTTGACTTTAGTAGCCATGATATTCCTGACCTGTCTCTTTCTATCCATTTCTTTTCTTCACGCCAATAGATTCCCTTTTCCTTCTTTGCACTCTTCCTCATCGCAACTTTCTCTCTTTTGCACTTCCTTTCATTCCTTTACCTTTCTTTACTGTGTCACATGCCTTTTTTTCCTTCTTGTGCATGCACTTCTATTTCTTCCTTTTGTTCTTTCTTGCTCTAACAGGCCCCCAACACTCACATGTGGCTTGTCCCGAGCCACTAAGAAATTTTATGGCTCAGACGACTGCTTCGACACGGTTCCAAACTTAGCCTGAAATTATTTGAGAATTTTCTCTACCTAGGAAACTTCTTGTCTCACCTCCTCTGCTTGCTTTTCTAACTTCTCAACATGGTCGGAACCGATATGTTCCAATAGTACATCCTCCAGCGACTGATTTATGTGCTGGAGCTTCTATTGTATAGGCTGAAGGAGCCTTGTAACCCATTTAGATTCTGATTGGTGTGTTGTAACTTCTTCATTTTTTCTCTGCTTCTTGTCGCGTAGAGTTTTTACTGCCTGCTATAGCTATTTTCAGGTCGATTACCTTGGTGATATTTTCTTTGATAGGCACCTTCTTTATGTCTAACTTAACTGCTATTATTTTTAGCTCAGTTTGGTTCCCGTCCTCTACGAATTTTGCCGTTGTTTCATCTTCTTGGAGAAATTTGCAAGTCGCAAAGACTGTGTCAATTGCTTCAATACATAGCTTCTCTCCTTACTTAATTTGATCAACAACTTCAGATGTTTCTTTCTTGCACTCTTCAATCACCTCAGGAGGTGTACTTGGTCTTTGCTGCATTTTGAGTTCTTCCACTTGCTTCATTAAGTCCACGACAATCTTGGATAACCGGGATATCTTGGCGGTTGCATCTGTTTCTTCTTAGCCTTCTTCCATTGGAAATTATGCCACTATGCATGTAGTAGGTTCTATTGTAGAAGTTTAAATTTGTGAAATAACTGGATCTACTGAGGTTCCGAAGAGAGATTTTACTTGAGTAAGATCAACAAAGTCAATGAAATTCGGATCTCCTACTAGTGAAAAATTTGTGGTAATTGGTTTTGAAACTAGTGGAGGGCCAGGGATTTCTAATGGCCGATCTTCTTGAACTTCCTCAGGAACAGGGTCCTTTGGACCTTCTTCCAATGTTCCTTCTATTTCTATGGCTTCTCCAGTAATATATTCTAAAGGATTTTCTTGAGGTTTCAGGGTAGAACTACTTCCTATAGGCGTCTTTCAATAATTTTCTAGTGAGTTAGTAGTTGGGGAATTATGTCCCCTACGGTATGTAGTAGAGACGTCAATAACCTTTCTGGTCTTGATAAATCTACCCTAAGGATCTCTAATTCTACTCACAAAATACTTTTGAACTAAAGAAAACCTATACTACTACTGTTGCTAGATTTGGGGGCGCCTGTTATAATAGATGCATAGGTTCTTACCTCTCGTCTTACCGCTCCTCCACTACCAACCTATTACTAAAATTCATAAAGAATTCTACTCTACCTTATAGAACAAATCCCCAACAACGACGCCAAAAGTGTTGGGTGTTATAATGTCTAAATTAATTCACCTATTCTTTAATTATCAACCAGGGTTGGTAAGCTTAGAGTTGACACAAAATATATGCAAAGGTGGAGGGTGCCGTGTAAATATTTTAACAAACAAAATATTGAAATATATTTCAAAACGAGAAACTGAGTCAAAATCCTAATAATGTAGTTAAGGTAACTAAACTGAGATAAAAGATTAACTAAACAAATAGTCTATTTTATAACTTTGGACTGAAAAAGATATAATCAGGAACATACTTATTCAAAAGGAGAACTAAAGTGCAAGGAATACTTAACTTATAAGCAACTAGAAAACTTAAATAAAAGAAGCAAGTAGAAAAATTAATAACAGAAATATCTTTAGGTTCTATCCTACAAGTTCTTTCAACAATAACACAACCTAAAAACATACTAAGACAAACACTAAATCTCACATGCAAACAAATAAATCAATTCAAAAGGAATAAACACAAAACCATATAACCATAAGACAAAATTAAGAATACCTTAAACTACATTCAAAGAAAATGATAAAACTTTTAATAAAGAATTTAAAACAATTAAACTTTAACTTAAATGTTTAACCAAATCTATTATTTAACTATTACAGTTAGAGTATAATTCAAACATCAACAAAAAAGAGCTGAAAACAATCTTAAAAGACATGAAAACATTAAAAACAGAACTAAAGACTGAATGACAGACTGAACTGTGGGTCTAAAATGGGTGGTTGAATAACACTCTGAACAGACTCTTTAAATGATAGGCTACAAAGTAAAAACAATAAAAAACTAACCTAAATAAACTAATCTTCAGCTGAAGCCATGCATATGTAATTCTAATACATTAGAACAGTAAATAAACCTATGTAACAATAAATTAACCCTAAACTAATCCCTGAACAAAAGGAATTATTTACATATTAAACTAATAAATGAAGTAAAAATTAACTTGCATAACTTCGAAATGGGAAAGGAAATAACATAATTGAATCTATTCTAAATTCATGAAAACAACTTATTCTATATTCTTGAAAACAAAGAATGAAAGTAATGCTGGAAATGAAAATAATTGGAAACAAAATGACTATAAGCAAACAACTGAAAACAAGCTATGCGCACATCTAACTAATCATCTTTCGAAATAAATCTAAGTTAATGTATTGTAGAAAACAAACAAGATAACATTTACTATAATCTAATGGAAACAAATCAGAAATTAAACTAGACTAGATAAAATAGAAAATAAACTAAACTAAACAAAGAAAATGAACCTCTGGTTGATGAGGGGCCCTCTCAGCAATCAAAGGTGATGCCTTGTTAACTTCTACATAAACGCAATATTCAACAGAAATGCATACAACTCTTTATTCAGATGATGGAACATAAATACAAAGTTCAAGAGTAAATCACAACAAGAACTCTTCTCTTAACTTTGCTAATTAACTAGTTTTCTAGCTAACTGAGCTCTCTCATAGAGGCTGCTTTATATAATGATTTACAAGGATGAGCAAGTCAACCCTTTAGTGGTCGTTTTCTCTCTAAATTTAGTCAACTATAATGGATTTTAACTAATCATAGGCCAACGCATAAGAATTTCCTTCTTCAACGCAAGTATGGATCTTTTCATTGGATAGCATACGCACAGGTTCCTTCTCCAACACAAACGATTTGCAGAGGTGGCGCACAACTCTTTCTTTAGCATGAACATGGAATGGTGGTAAGCCAAGGAAACATACACGGTAGGTTTTCTAGAACACAGGTCATTCTATTTTTTAAACTAGTAGAATGGTGGTAGTTTGGAATCAAGCAGAGGAGGCCACCAGCCATCCTCGAGGGCATGAGTTGAATGCGACAGTCCAATGCATGGATGATTGTCATGGTGGAAAGTGAAGCGGAACGCGGGATGGAAAATAGTCTAGAACACAGCTCCACTACCAGATGCATGGGTAACCATATCATTGGCAGCTGGTTCACATTTTAAATGTCTGGAATTAATTCTTAGCAGCGCGTAGTCTGATGGGCGATCTAGACGGAGTGTTGAACGAAAGGCTGGGACATGTGTTAGATACACTGGGCATTGATCTAGGTAAAATAGGGTGTTTATATTCTAGCGTGTTTCAGGACTGGAGTTTACAACAACAAATTTCGACATCTTGTTAGTTGGAATATTTCACCTCCTACGGACAACAAGGTGTTCCACTAGTCTGAATGGTTCAGATCTAGAAAAAATAGAGGACAGAGGTTGAAGAATCTCCCTAGATGCCATAGATATATAGAATATAAGGCTTTGATAGTCCACCTGTGTACCTACAATCAAGCTCAACACGAAACATATCAAAGCAACTAGAATATGATCTACTAATCTATGCTAATGACTAAGGAATATAGCAACATATATGCGAAATCATAACAAAAACAACATATGTGAGACAAAAATCAACTTGAATTAATGTAATATGAAGAAGATTACAACCAAGCCTTAGTGTTGACATGCATCTCCATGAAACCAAATTCTCATCCCCAAAAGCTCTGACTCTAGCTCTCTATGCTCTCTCCAAATGATCTTGGGCCAAGGATCAATCCAACAGCATAACAATACCTTCAATGTTCTCCCTCTCAACCATGGCCATAAGCTTGTATTTATAAGGCTAGATGGATAGGATAGATTGAGAGATTTGTGGGTGAGGTGGCCTCCAATATCCTAGGATGGGGGATCTTGAGCTCAACTGACCCACTACAGTAGGGATAATGAATATCTCGAGGCTTATCATCTAGAAGCCTCGAGAAGCTTCTCTTTTTCCCTTTTTACCCAGGGTACCACATTTTTCCTTCAGTGACAGAGCGGTTCTAGTAATAATTGCTTATGGACTAAGAGCTATAAGTGGTGGCACCGCTTATGGGAAACAGAGTATGGGCGGTGCGAACAAGGGTACCACTCCTGGATAAAGGGGCATGCACGGTGGCTGGGGATTTTTATGTAATATTGATGAAAAACCATTTAGTTTCCACTCCAGAAGCTGGGATTCAGGGAAAATAGGTATTTCAAATGTCTTATCACATCATGGTGATAGGATTTTGGTATAACAGGATGCCCCCCAAAGCATGAGTCTTAGAGGGATAAGATAAATGAGAGCTTTGAGAACAAGTCATCGCCAAGAGATGAAAATGTCGGCTCGATCGGAGCATGTTGTCAAGTAGGCATCAGTATTACATCAGTACATTGACTCATAGACACAAGTAGCCAAACTCAAAGCTACATAACAATACAAGGCAGATCCATGAGAGGAATAAACAAGCATGGCTACTAGAATACAATGTAGATCCATGTGATAGAGGACTCAAACTTGGACATAGCTACCAGACATAAAATGTAGATCTATGTCATACAGATGCAAATTTGAGCATAGTCATGACCATACAAATGTGGATCCATGCTGGATATACAAAAATCCATTGCAACCTGGGGAAAAGCAATGAGCACTTTAAACAAATGCCCAGGGTCTTCGTCTCATCTTCCACAAAGTATGATTCTATCCATGTGATTACAATGATATGAATTTGAACATGGTAGAAACCACTTGATTACTGGCCAATGATGTGAATCGTTAACAAGTGCGAGGGAAATCACCATTAATGTCAATGATTACCAATGTATCCTAGTACAATCTACTGAGTGTGAATAGATGTCTTGATGTCGAACACCCGGTCGATTCTATCGATCAAAGGTCAATGATGTGAACCTATGTAGAGAGTGAGAGAATCTGTCATTAAGGCATATATATCTCAAGGTACTAAACATTGTTTCTAAGACTATTTCCTGGATGATGAGCTGATGTCGACGGGGATAGTCTCGTCCAAGGATGGCCATGATGAGTCCCACATCGATGACATGAAACCTGGAACATAGTTTTGGAATGATGCAAATGTAGTAACCATATGACTGACTCAAATATACTGACACAAAGACTATGTAGACTGCAGAGGTAAGACTTCTTCAAATCCCCTCTGAACATCAGGCGGCACGACAAAAAGACTTGGAAGCATGATTAGACAGGACAGATACACAATACGACAGTGGATAATGCATTCTTTTGAAAGACTCAAAGGATTGACATGACTCATGAAAGTGGATCGTCATAGAGATCAACTGAATACCCAATTGACTAACATGATTATGTAGACAAGTTCCATGTTCAAAGGTAACGATAAACAACTGCCATTATTTGCAAGATGATTCCCTTCCCATTTCCCCCATCATGATTGATGAGTGCCTCTTTTCAGTTTTACGAGTTCAAGGAGGTTAACAAACACTCGATATATATTTTTGGAAGACAAGTTGAGACTCATATGTTTTATGAACCTGAGAGAGGAGGGGTTCAATCCCAAAGAAAGTCTCTCAATGTTTAATTTAACGAGTCCACTGAAAGAAAACTCGGTATCGTTCATGTTTAGAGAGTCTGAACAAATACGGAAGAAGACTCCAAAGGGAACCTTTTTTCTATGATTTAGTCTCTAAGGCCCGAAAAAATATAAAATCTTACCTTAGAGAACTTGTCCAGTCATGATTGGCTGGAGTTATCCTTTTTGGTAAATAGTCCTATCCGAACCGAAAAAGAGATAACTCTTCAAATACTTTGATGAGCGTGAAGAAGACAAGATCACTCGACAATCTTTTCATATTTAGGGAGCCTGAAAAGGGTTTAAAGAGAACTCCATGAGGTTTCTTTACACAATGTCACTTTTTACGATCCTGGAAAGATTCAGAAATGGACTTGACTATCTTTTCATGTTTAAGGAGTCTGAAAAAGAGGTGAAAAGAGGACTCTGTGACACTTCTTTACACAACGTTGTATTTTACGAGCCTGGAAAGAAACTTGAAATAGACTCGAAAATTTGATACTATATTTTAATGAGCGTGACAAAGTGTCATAATAAACGCTTGATGACCTTTTCTGTTTTGCGAAAGTACAAAAAATCCATAAACGAACTTCCCAAAACTTTTTACTAGAGTTCCCTTATCCTGCAGATGACTTAGCAACAAGTGTTAAGTGTATTCAAAACCAACATTAAGGGTTTACGACAAATACACTTTGACTAAAACATGATTTTATATCAAAACTATAGTAATTCGGACCCCAAAAATGCCTATATAAGTCAAGTAAATAGTAAAAAAAATAAAAACATTTCATTATTTACCTCTAGCAGAGAGCACTTGGAGCATTTTCTAGCCAGATCTTCCATAGCTTATACCGGGAGTTTCCACCTTCCATTTTCAGCCTCATCAATTTCAGGTAACAGCTAAGACCCTTATATTTCATTTCATAACTTATATTTTGAGATTTGGTGGGGTTTTAGGCTTAAATGGCGAGCCTTAAAACTCTTAATGTGGGCACCAACTATCCACTGTATTATTAGCGCAGTTCTAGGGTGGGACCGCGTATCCCGCAAGGGGTACCCATGGTTGGGGATGGGAATTTGGTTTCATGGAGATGCATGTCAACACTAAGGCTTGGTTGTAAACTTCTTCATATTTCAGTAATGCAAGTTGATATCTGTCCCACATATGTTGTTGTTTTTATGATTTCACATATATGTTGCTAGATTCCTTAGTCACTAGCATAGATTAGTAGATCATATTCTGGTTTCTTTGATCTGTTTCATGTTGTGTTTGATTGCAGGTACACAAGTGGACTATCAAAGCCTTGTATTCTAGATTTCTACGACATCTAGGGAGAGTATTCAACCTATGTCCTCTATTTGTTCTGGATCTAAACCATTCACACCAGTGGAACACCTTGCTGTCCGTAGGAGGTGAAATATTCCAGCTAACAAATATGGCGACTCTATCTCTTTATGCTCTCTTCAAATAATCTTGGGCCAAGGATCAATCCAATAGCATAACAATACCTTCAATGTTCTCCCTCTCAACCATGGCCATAAGCTTGTATTTATAAGGCTAGATGGATAAGATAGGTTGAGAGATTTGTGGGTGAGGTGGCCTCCAAGATCCTAGGATGGGGGATCTCAACCTCAACTGACCCACTACAGTAGGGATAAGGGATATCTAGAGGCTTATCATCTGGAAGCCTCGAGAATCTTCTCTTTTTCCCTTTTTACCTAGGGTACCACGTTTTTCCTTCAGTGACAAAGCAGTTCTGGTAATAACCGTTTATGGACTAAGGGCTATAAGCAGTGGCACCACTTATGGCCAACATAGTATGGGCGGTGCGAAAAAGGGTACCACTCCTGGATAAAGGGGCATGCGCGGTGCTGGGGATTTTCATGTAAGATTGATGAAAAACCATTTAGTTTCCACTCCAGAAGCTAGGATTCAGGGCAAATAGGTATGTCAAATGTCTTATCACATGACGGTGACAGGATTTTGGTATAACACATCTGGCAAACCATCAGCGATTTTCATGGAACAGGCTGAATGACAAGTTGGACGCCGATCTGGTCATGCTGTGCAAAAAGAAAGCTGAATGTGTTTTGCATAATAACTTGGCCTAAAAAGATTACAAAACCTGCAAACAATTATACAAACTAATTAATACATCAAATATGATTTAATAATGTTATTTTTAATTGATTAAACCATAAAAAATGACAATAATAAAATAATTTTATAAAAAACTTAGAAACACTCATACTCGAAGTTGAATAATAATATATGTGACATAAAACATACAAAAGATGATGAAATATGTATTTAAACGAATAATTTATCTACCAAAAATGATAACAAATCGAGGATCAACATTCCCCCAAACCGGAGAAATGCCAGGTCCCACTAAGTAAAAAGAAAAATAATGTAGGAAGAAGGCGAACTAGCAGCTGCCTTCAACTTGGTAGATGAGAAGGTAATTTAAACTTCACTCTGTTAACCTGTAACTTAAAAATAACATATCTTTTAGGTAACACATTGTATGAAAATTAAAAATGACTTTATTGGATTTCCAACAATTTTCAAGTTTAAAATAATTTTATCATTTATGAGGTTTAAAAAAAAAAATTCAGTAAAACTTTGGAGAGGTTGAACAAAAACATAAATTGCATCTTGAATAGCAAGAAGATTAATCATTTCCATGCATAATTAATTGGATTAAAGGATAGGATTATTAATAATAAAATGATATAGAAGTAAAAACTTTTTCCTTAAAACAAAATTTAGTTAGCAAATTTAATCAAAAATACTATAATATCTCCATTTGTCAGATCACTATTTGATATTTCATTTTCCTTCATTCAAATCTTCATATGGTAAGACTATATTGAATTGTGCTGTAAAATATGTTTCAAGCTATAACCAAATTCCATTATTTATATTCCTGCAAAATGCTTATCATTTGTTAGAGATAAACAGATTTATCAAAAATAAAAATAATCAAATCAAATCCATCTTCCCCCAAACCAAAGAGATGGCATGTCCTCAAGCCATACAGAGAGAAGAAATGATTGTTCCAAAAAATAGAAAGAATGTGAGCATGTTATTAATTCGGTGTAAGGAAAAGTAACTTGTAATTGGAAATGGTTCAAAAATGTATATTTATGAAAAATAAAATAGTGCTTAGAAAAACCATGTAAAATGAGAATAATATAATTAAAAGAAAGCCATAGGAAAAACTAGCCATCCATGCCTCATTCTAAAGATATCCTGTCACCGTCAAGTATTTCAAGTGTACCTCAAAGTGTGTGAGATTTACAGCTATAGGTACAATTTATAACATAATGACATCTTAGATATATGTGGAATTAGACGGCTAAGGCAAATTCAACTTAAAGCCATTCTCAAATGACATGATAAACAATTTTCCATGACATAATGTTTTTGAAATTTTTTTCATATATTATCACTATTTGACGAACTATGTGTAAAGTGGTGTATTAACCAGATCTCACTTACCAGATATTGCCCCACTACCAGCAAGCCTGTTCAGTACCCCGGCGGGTTTATCTTGGTACCATGCAAGCATAGCCATGCTGCCAGGGAGCCTGTTCAGTACACCGATGGGTTTACTTGCATTTATCGAGCTTCCTGTTATAAGGTTTTTACTTAGAATTGACCTGCTGCCAGCAGGTTTGTTCAGTACCCCAGCGGGTTTTCCTTGTATAATGATATTAAATATATCGAAGCTGATTGGTACTAGAGCATGTTAAGTCCTGCTAAACACATAATTCAATTTTTTTCAAAATAAAGTTATAAGTAAGTTTTTTAATTCATAATGGCCAAACTCATAAAACATGTCAAAAGAGAATAACGGAAATTTGTTCTTTAACCTAACAGTCCTTCTTCTTTATAAAGTAAAGTAATGTGCCCCACAGATAAAAAAAATTCACTTACTTTCAAGTTTTCACCAAAATACTCAAGAGGCAAGTTTTGATAACAAGTATAGGATGAACTAGTAATCTGTAGGTGAAAAATAAAGATGTGAAAAATATGATAATGAAAGTGGGTCTTATCAAGCAACTACTTAAAAGAATAAATCAAAAATATACATGTCCGAATCAAAATACCAAAAACTATATGAATGGTAACAAGATTGGTTAAGTATGATATACAAATGATTGATATATAACTTTATTGGTATAAGCTGCAAATTTTGAAAGTACCCCAAAAAAGATTAAAATACCTGATGAGTATTTAGCATACTTCCCCTGTCTAAGTAATATTCCACTAGCTGCTCATAGAGATAATATATTTGTAATCACTGCAAAACCACTTGTTAGATGATTCAATTTTATTCATAAAGACATAAAAGAAAAAGAGTCGTGTGTAAACAACCTATTAGAAATGACTTTTATTTATTCAAAGAAACAAACACATATGTACACATATAAAAGTGATAATAACCCAAAATATTTCAAGGATCAAGAGGAAAAGGAATAGCTTCCTCTTCAACCAAGTCCATTTCATTTTGCCGCAAAACATTTTGTATAAAATCCTGTTTAGATGTCGGTTGGTGATAGAGCCTAATTCTATGTCCATTTACTACAAAAGAGATTTCAGAGCCATCAATTGTTTTAATTTTTACTGATCCATTGTCAAAATCTGTAACTACTTCATATGGAACCATCCAATAGGTATTTAATTTCCCTTTAAATTTTTTCAACCGTGAATCAAACAGTAGTGCCCAATATCCAGTATTAAACTGCTTTTTCTTAATAAATTTATCATGCCATGTTTTTCGTTGATTCTGTATTAACATTTTTCTTTGAAGTGAATCTTGCCTAATTTCGTCTAACTCATTAATTTGTAATATTCGTTGTTTCCGTGCTTCATCCAAATTCATGCCTAATTGTGCTGCCATACGAAAACTTTTAACTTGGAATTCAATAGGTAAAAGGACTTGTTTTCCATACACTAACTCATAGGGGGTATGTCCAGTAGTGTTTTTTCATGTTATCCTGTAGGCCCATAAATCCTTGGGAAGTCTATCTTTCCAATCCTTATGATCTAAATGAATGGTCTTAGTTAAGATGGATTCTAATACTTTATTAGCTGATTCTACCTGACCATTAGCCTGAGGGTGAGAAGGTGAATATTTGCAATGTCGAATACCATACTTAGTAGTAAGTTCTTTCATTAATTTAGAAGTAAACTGAGTACCTTGATCTGTGACAATTTCTCTCAGTACACCAAACTAGGTGAATATTTTCTTCATATATAAATTCTACCACCGGTTTCTCTATGTCTCTAAATAAAACTTTAGCTTTTACCCACTTGGTGACATAGTCTATACAAAGAAAGATATATTTCTTTTTATGAGACAAGAGAAATTGGTCCTACAAAATCAAGAGCCCATTTCTCAAAAGGTTTGATCATGACTTGGGGCTGTAAAGGCATTTGATCGGATGATGTAGGTCTACCAATTCTTTGGCAACTATCGCATCCTTTAACATATTTGGAAGCATCCTTAAAAATGCTTGGCCAATAATAACCATAATGTAAGACTTTATATGTTGTCCTCTTATCAGAAAAATTTCATCCACATGGTCCATCATGGCACGCATGGAGGATGTCTATCATTTCATCCTCCCGCACACATCGTGGAAATAATAAGAAAGAGACCAGTGCGGAAGAGATTGTTATCAACCCAAGAATAATTAGAACTCTGAACTATAATACGATGCTTCTCATGTGGAGACAAATGGTTTGGTATTTTCCCTGTTGCTAGATAATTGGCAATATCCACAAGCCAAGGGGTTTGAATAGATATGGAAAATAGATGTTCATCAAGAAAAGTGTTGTCAACTAGTTTAGTACCATCTTCATGTTGAATACAGGAAAGGAAGTCTGCTATGAGATTTTCTTTACCAAGTTGATCAATGACGGTAATGTTAAATTCTTGCAATAAAAGAAGCCATCAGGTCACACTACCATTGGTAATTGGTTTATTCATTAGAAATATAATGGCAGAGTGATTGATATGCGCAAAAACTTCATAACCCGTGATATAATGACGGAATTTATTAATAGAATAAACTACTGCCAAAATTTCTTTTTTCGGTAATGGTATAATTTAAAGTAGATGGCATAAGGTGCTTGTCCTTCTTTTTGGCTGATGACTCCTCCTATAGTCGTATCAGAGGAATCGGTAGATATATGAAAAGGAAGGGACCAATCAGGACCCCTAAGTATTGGTGCCACCAATATTTTAGCTTTTAAGATTTCAAAAGCATTTTGGTAGGATTCTGTCCACTGGAATTCTGAGTCCTTTGTTAGTAACTTAAACATTGGTGCAGCTATTTTAGTAAAATCTTCAATAAAGCAATGGTAATATCCTGCATGAACAAGGAAGCTTCTTACCTCTTTCTGAGTTTTTGGGGAGGGAAGGCCAGCTATTACTTCGATCTTAGCAGGGTATACCTTAATTCCTTGGGAATAAATATGGTGTCCTAAAACTATACCTTCTGTTAGTAACATTTTACACTTTTCATGACTAAGGGATAGGTTTGTCTCTTGACATCAGATCATAACTTTTTCTAGGTTTTCAAGAGCTTCCTGAAAGGTGTTACTGTAGGCTATGAAATCATCCATATATACTTCAACATAGTCATGTATAAGATTAGAGAAAATTCCTAAGACTACTCGCTGAAAAGCGGCAGCTGCGTTACATAAGCCTAATGGAAAGACTCGATAAGAAAATCTTCCCTAAGGGCATGTAAAAGTGGTCTTATCCTGATCTTCAGGTTCTATTAGAATTTGATTGTCGCCACTATATCCATCAAGAAATGAAAAGTATTGTTTACCTGACATAGTATCTAATACTTGATCGATAAAAGGTAAAGGAAAGTAGTCTTTAAGTGTAGCTTTGTTTAACTATCTAAAATCAACACAAATATGCGATTTCACTGTAACTTTCTTCGAAATTACGACTAAAGGAGATACCCATTTACTGTCGAAAATAGGATAGATAAAACCAGCAGTGAGGAGTTTTTGTAATTCTTCTTTTACTATATCCTTTAGAGTAGGATTCATCCTCCTCTATGGCTTCCTTACAGGTGATATGATTGGATCCATATAAATATGGTGAATACAGGTATTAGGGTGTATACCCTTCATATGAGTTTATTCCCATGTGAATGCTCCAGCTTGCTTCTTAATAACTTTAAGAAGCTATGCTTGTTGGTTTTACTTAATTCGGCGTTTATATGTAATAATTTTTCAGGGCCAACCTCACAAGGTATGGTATATGGTCCTATATGCTCTTCAATTGTGAAGACACATGGTGTTTATGTAAACATTAAGAGAGCCATATTCTCTTGAAACTCCTCTCCAAAAATCTGATCGAGTTGAGCAAAGGACTGAGGGAAATCTGTACAGGTTGTTGAAGAGACAAACTGGTTTAATACATTCTCAGTGGTCTGCTCCTGAAGTGCTAAAGAAAAATCACTAGGAAGGGCAATATCATCAAAGTATTCATCCCCAAAAGAACAATTTAACCACCATGAATTTTTCGTTATTGGTTGTACTGAGGGGTATAAAAGAAGTCTTTGTGTGGACAACCCATTGGAAATAGTCATCTCTCCATCCCTACACCCTATAAAATCATTTGCGGTAGCTAACCATGGTCTACCCAAGATAATAGGATGTCCTTTATAAGGATCCTTTGATTCTACAACCATAAAGTCGACAGGGTATTCCCATGAAGCTACTGATACAACAATGTCATCCAAGACTCTAGTAGGTTTTACCGTAGTGCGATCTGCTAGTTCTAGTATGGAAGGGGTAGGTCGAAGAAATTCTCCTAACAGTAAAACTTATAAGACTACGGTGGTCATCATGTTAATGGTGGATCCTAAATTGATTAGTGTATTCTATATGGCGGTGTTGTTTATAATTACAGTTACTATTGGGGTTCCTGGATTTGGATATTTTGCAATCTGGGACCGACCTGTCATACATTCAGACATTTCTCCTATAAAATGAATTGTAAGAGGGTCCTTTTACTTCTTTCCTAGGTGTTTAATACATAGGTATTTTATTACCTTACTATAGATAGGTATATATTTGGTATCTTGTAATAGAGGGATATTAATACAAATGTTCTTTAATTCATTCAAAATGTTATACTTTGGATGAACTACATGTTTTTCTATTACTAATATTTCTGGAAATGGAGGAATTCTTTGCTACTGAATAGTTTCTTGGGGAGGGTGGGTGTGTACTGGAACCTTTGGAGTGATCACATCCTCCAAAATAGCATCATTCACAGGTTCACTTGAATCTTCTTCTTCTTCGCCTGGTTCCTGAATGATAACTGATGACTTGGGTTTATTTTTCACAACTCTTCCCGATCATAACTGAATTTCATGTATAGGTATAGTCGAGATAAGGTATGAGGGAAGAGTTTGAAACTCAATGTTGTTAAGAGATTGATTTGGTTTATTGTTAGGGTTAGGTATCGGTTGTGCAGGTAACAATGTTGGTCGAGGAGGATTTGCATTCTGAAAGTGATGAGGTTGTTGTGCGATGAAAGGAACTGGAGGTACAAATCCAGGAGGTATTTGCTAGAAATTTGTTTGATTCTGAGGATAAGGATAACTAGGTGTAAGAGTAGGTTGTGACTAAGGATACAGTTTTCCTCTCCATCCTTGTGACAAATATTGCTGTTGTGGAAATTGAGGAGGAGGATACTAAGGTGGCCAATTTTTCCAGCTTGAATTGTTCCATTGTTGAGATGGTTGATACAGAGGATAACAGAGTGGAGGTTGTGGTGGAAATTTTGGATATGCTGGTTGGTATCTAGGTTTCCAAGGAGGTCTCCTAGATGTTTCAGCTACATCCCCAATCTTATAGATGGCTTGTAATCCAGGGAAGGATGGGCAGTTATCTGTTGGGTGCTCTTCTGTACAAATGTTACATACAGAGATATTGTTTAATGGGAATTCCCTTTGGGGATTTTTAGTTCTACATCTTGGACATAAGATACTCATTGCTACTCATTCTTCATCCTAATTTTTCTTAGGTTGTAAAGTGTTGGTGAAACCCACCAAAAAATATTCATCGACAGGGGTTCCCACTCTGTCGATGCCCTACAACGCGATCTCACTGAGTATCGACCCAAACAAGTTTTACCCTGCCCAGCAACATCTGTGAAGCAGATGAGGTCTCACCCGAGGAATTCAAGGTAGAGCTGTCAAAACTGAGTTTTCGATAGTGGGAGAGGAGGATATGGGGATCTGATGGAGGGACACCATAACTTATTCAATCATCACATAGTATCACAATATCGCGGCATTATTCATGGGACATAATTACTCATAGCACATCAAACAGTTATAGAAAAATAGATTGCATCAACATAAAAGAAACATATCACATCGATATAGTAGAAAGAGACTGAATCATATCTATATTATGCCATTGTAACAAAACATATTCACAGCATCATAGCAGATCTATAACAATAGGCAAGAATTGAGACATACTAATCACATCATATTAATCTTGCACAAATGTACCACATTACACAATTCTACTCCAAAATCGGAGACTGCATACATCAAGAAGAAACCTAGATAAAATCACAGTTAAGACATAAAATTCTCCATAAAACAGATCACACCAGATCTTATCCATATAATCGCACACAATCTCTCTCTCAATCACACAGATCTCCTCAAAAATAGATCTATAAATAGGCTTAAACCTTTACATTTAGGGTCCACTACTAACTGAATTCTTACTGCTACTCACCTATTGCAACAAAACTTGGTCAAAATATACATAAAATATTCAAAAAGTGCTTATTTTTCTGCTTATCGCACTGATATGCCCTTGCGCGGTACCGCATGAACTTGCACAGCTGTTGTGATGCTGTGCAACTCACTTTCCCCAAACCCTTACCAACAAGCCCCCAAAATAGTTTTGTGGCTCACCCTCAAGTCACGTCAAGTTGATAGGGTGTGTGCCGAAGTCTTGTCCTTAAAATATTCAAATTGCTGCGTGATTTCATGAACCTGTAGCTAGACTTTACTGCTGATACTCTGACAATTAGTCAAATTTTGCTAGATGGGCTGCTCCTCACTAGCCTTGCTATCGACCATTTGTAGATTCTTTTGAATGGCCTGGAGCATGGCGACGACCTTAACATCCAACTCGCCACCGGTTTCTTAGAATTTGTCAAGCTGCTTGCGGTGCTTTTGTTGGTGTTCTTGTGCCTGTGTAGCTCACTGCTACAGATCCTTCAGTTTTGTGGCCCAGGTGATCTACACCATCAGCCGCATGGCCTTTAGCGATGTATTTAGGGTTGTCAATTGGCCCTTCTCCTCTTTCACCTGCACAGTCAGTTGATCAAGTTGCTCATCCTGAACAATACTTTTCCAAAACTGCATGGTTTCCTCCATAACAGTTTTAGCCTCTTGCTCCATGGTGTCGAACTAAGTGCCAATTTCTTTAATGGAGGTCTTGTGCTCCGCAACCTGCTTCAATGGAATTATGGGTTGTACCTGGGCCTAGATTAGCAAGCTAATGTCCTAAAGCTGAACTAGATTTTGCCCCAATTGCTTGGCTATTTCGACTAGGGTGAGCCCTGTGGTGTTGTCAAATTTTTTTTGGAAGGCGTCAGAAATAGCCTGCTCAACTTCGCTGCACCGGGCACATAGCTGCGCCTGCTCAACAATCAGGTGGTCTTGCACCTTCTTGAGGTTGATAATCTCTACAGAAACCTTCCCCCAGAACTCGGCCTATGTCAAATTCAAATGGTTGATTTCTTGTAACTTTTCCACTGTCAATTGCACACGAACCTGGTGCAACTCCTCTACTTCCTTCTATAGCTTCTTAGCGGTATTCCAGGTGGACATAGCCTGCAGTCAAATTGTTTTGTCATGCCTCCAACTCCATTATGGTGCCATGCTACAACTCAACCAACTCTATAGCTAACAGTTTGTTCAGATCCAAAGTCACGCTATGGATTGGGTGCAACTGTTGGTAAACTTCTTCATTGACAACGTCGATCGCAGTCAGGAAACTTGCACGTTTTTATCCCAGGGCTCAGTGCTGATTGACGGGATATCCTGCAACAAAGGTCTTACCAATGGTTGTTTGAAAATAATATAAAAATGGTCTCTAGTATATCTCTTACCACGCCAAATTATTCATGTTTTGATTCATGGATCACTGTAGTCGCAGCCGTAGATGAATCTGTGATGACTTTGATAAACTGCTACAGCTGGTATTCCATCCCCAATTTAGTACCACTTCTCACCTTGTACTCCTAATTCCATTTGGTGTGAGTCTCCTCTCACATACACTATGATGATTCTTCAGGATCCATCGATGACTCATTGTCAGAGTCGCGGGTGCTCAATTCCTGTGGGTCAGGTTCTTCAAGGACGTCTAGGGGAAGCTCCTTAGATAACTCCTCCTGACTCACTGGGACGCGCTAGTCCCCCATCCAGTCTTGCACAATAGCATCCAAATATTCTGTGGTGAATTTATAAGGAAATGGTAACCACTGCCAATCCAGATCCCACTTGGTCTAAATATGAATGGAGTGGGGTCCAATAGCAAACTGAAGGATCCGCTGATACTTAGCCATGGAGTAGGGAGAAACTCTAGGAATGGCAATGGCAATAGCCTGTGATGCTTCCCAATAGATCCAGAAATGAATGGCACAGTTCATTTGTTGACTGGGATCTTCGATACACTATAGGTTCTGATAGCGAGCACCGTGAAAAAGATTGACTGGCTCAACCGCCATTGGTTGGTAGTCTTCAGGTTCCATCCAAGAAACAATAGCGATAAGAATCAACATCCAACTATAAGAAAAGGGTCACCCAGTATGAGAAACAAGTGCATCTTCAAGCAATTGATTTAACAAAAATAAAGACCAATTCATTTGTACCCCCTCAGCACATTTATGGGCATAGGTTACAACACCTAAATTGCATTGGACTGGTCAATTACCACGAACAACCTTGCTGGCCAGAATTCTTGTGCCAATATGCACCGTCTATGATTTAATACTATCAATGTGATAAGCGTGAACATCCCGTTGTAAAAAAAAGTGCTCCTTCATCTACTTTGCAAGTTTCTTGTTTGTATCTCTTCCAGGAATATACTATGTAGGGTCCTCCACAGCCTTGGGAAAACTAGTAATGCTTGCAATCAATTCGACTGTGACAGATATTGGTGTATTCAGGCAAAGTGTCCCTCCATGGAAACACGCTAAAATTTGCTTCACACACACATGTGCTTCATTCAAACGGCCAAAATAGGGCATATTGATGAACCCCAATAACCCAGACTTGTCTAACCCATTGACCCATGGTTTCAGAATTCGCTGAATGGGCCTGCCAGGTGCCATAGGGATGGATTCATATGGATCATACCAGACATATTTAAGTAAGAGCAGGTCATGATCATCAAACTTGAGCCTGATCAACGCAAGGATGATATCGACTGAGCACATCATCCCTTCCAGCAGCGTTGGTAACTTGGGTGGGTACTTATGCTTCGTCGATGGCTACCATGGCTTGGCTCCTGAATGTGTAGGAGTGACGTATCCCAAAATATCATGCCACAAGACACCTCAAGGTTCCATGGACTCAACAACTCCTGATCTCGATGGCCCAGTCTGTGCAGTTCCTTCTCCCCGCATCTTCGTAGATATGCAAGTTTGTCGCTTCTTTGGAGTATAGGATTGGGTCTTTGATTTTATCACTTTCGCTTAGGAATGGATGACAAACCCATTGGAATACTCATGATTTATTCTTCCATAGTTGTGTGCCAAACGAGGGACTTGTACTCACTAGAAATTTCTATGGAGTCAAGGCCGCTCAGCATCCCTTCCCCTCAAAACCCGAAAATACACTCAACAACTTGAACTGCACTTCACTAAAGACTCTGCACATAATTCACATTCTACCTCTTCTCTTGCAACTAAAGAATGCCATTCTATGCATTGCACGTGGTGTTTTATAGCCACTTCCAATCCAAATCCATGATTACCAAATCTAACTTCAACATTATTTCTAAATTGGGTATTAATGACGCCAAATCCATTGGTGATCTTATTCTTCTAACAATCATATCACCCATTAATGAGGGTCGCTTCAACAAGTGCCGCTAGCCAACTGGTTTAACTACTTACATTTATTACTTAATTTGACCACCCCACAGCCCTACAACTGTCGCAAAGGGTCAACCGGTTACTGCTAACAATTTTAACCTTCCTTAGCCTCTCCCTCAGGGCTCACCTTGCTCTGCTGAACTAAAATATTCATTTTTTGTAACACTTCATGTGGTGCGCGTTGCCGACCCCATTCTATAGAGCTTCAAGCAAATTCAGTTAATGAGCTTCAGCAACATTGCGCCATCTAATCGTTGTAACTAAATTGCACCACGAGATGTAATGGACTGAACAAGATAGGGGCCTAACCAGTGCATTTGTAACTTACCTAGATGCTTGATGAAATTTCTATCGTATAATAGCACCAAATCTCCTGTCGTAAACTGTTTGTGCTTAATATGGCAATCATGCCATGCCTTAAGTCAATCCTTTGCAACCTATTTCTAGAAGCCTACGGTGAAACAATCTTCTTCGAGATGACTCAATTGCGTAGCACATTCTTCTAATGCCGCTTGCATCATCCATTCCTGTCGCCATGGGAATGCGCAAGTTGGGAACAATATACTTCATAGGCATGGATGACTCTTTCCCATAAACCAAATTAAATGGTGTCTGGCCTGTTAGCCATTTGGAAGTAGTACGATAGACCCATAGAACTACAAGAATTTTTAAATCCCAGTCATCGCGGTTATTGTTACATACCTTGGTCAGCGCTGTCTCCAAAATTTTGTTGAAGGCCTCAATAGTACCAATTTCCTACGGGTGGTATGGTGTACTCCTCTTATGTTGAAAATCGAAGTCTTTTATGACCAACTACTTCTTTGGCTAATTGACATGTCTGATGGGGTGACACCAGTAGACAAAAACTAAATAATTGGTGCAAAGTGATCATATGCGACTTCAACCGGGAACAATTGCACATCTGGAAAGCCATCATCAATATTGGTTGGTTCTTCACCATTCACAACACGTGACAGATGATCCGAGCCAGCATTCAACTGTCCTGGCTTTACCACTATTTCAAAATCAAACTCGTGGAACAAAAGCCACCACCTACAGATTCTCCCCCCCGACACAGGCTTATTGACTATGTATTGTAAAGAATAATGATCAGTGAACATCTTGAAATGTCCTCCCAACAAATAGTTCCTAAACTTTTGCAGAGCATAAACCATTGTCAGGCCTTCCATTTCGCTCGTGGTATAATTTCATTCAGCAAATGATAACTTTCTACTGGCATATGCTATTGGATGATCCAAGTCTCCTTCGCCTGGCTATGCAAGAACAACCTCCAACGCAATAGAAGAAGCATCAACATGCACATGGAATTCTTTATTCCAATTAGGAAAAACCAGTATTGGTGCAGAGGCCATCTTGGCCTTCAAGGTGTCAAAGCTTCCTTGACATTTCGGAGTCCATTCAAACACAGTGTCTTTCTTTAACAGCTTTTCCATGGGAGCGGTAATCACAGCGTATCCTCTGATAAACTTGCGATAGTAGCTCATATGTCCCAGTGTTTCCCGGAGCATATTTACACTTGTCGGTGGTGGTAAACTGAGGATCAGTGCAATCTTTGTCGGATCTACCAATAGACCTTCTTTGCATACGATGTGCCCAATTAGCATGCCAAAGGGTGCACAAAAAATACATTTTTTTGAATTTAATGCAATGTGATGCTACCTACACTATTCCAACATCAATCGCAGAATGTCCAAATGGTCTTTAATCAGGCCATAGACGGTCCAGTCATCCATATATACCTGCAGGAATTTTTGAATAAAATGTTTAAATACAGCGACAACTATGTAGGAGAATACAGTGGATGCATTCTTCAGCCCAAATGGCATGATGGTATATTGGAAACAACCTCACTCGATGACAAATGTAGTCTTATGGTGATCCTCCTTCGTAATCCGGATCTGGTGGTATCCTGAAAAGCCATCTGTGAAGGAATATGCCTCCTGGACGCCTACACCTTCTAGGAATTCATCAGTAAAAGGGATCAGGAATGGATCGTGTACAGATGCATCATTCAACTTTCTTAGATCGACGCAAATGAGGATTTCACCAGTCTTCTTATCTTGGACCACCATCGGGCTTATCCACTCTGATTCTTCTACAGGTTCAATGATCCCAACATCGAGCATCCTATCGATCTTAGTTTTCATGTGATCCTTGTGCTATGGGTTCATTCTATACATCCTTTGGTGTACTATTTTTGCATCTGGCTTGAGTGGAATCTTCATTTCCCCCAAGTTGTCGAGTATCCCCTTCATTTCTAAAAATCATGTTGGGAAAAGGTCTTGGAATTCATGCAGTAGATCTATGATTTTGGCCATCATCTCTTCGCCCCAATAGTATACGACATTAGCAAATTTTGGATTCTTTCCCGACCCAGTGTAAACATTCCGGATCCTCAGCGGCTGATTCATCGAGTCTATCGGTATGTCAGGAGATGCAACACCACAGCTTCCTTCGAACTTTAGAATATTAAAATTCTTCAACTCGTCATCATCTTCAAGCTCCCTGGACAAGTTGTAGCATGTCATGATGGATTGGATGGAGAAATTTGCATGACGATCGACGACGTATGCAATAGGGATGACTTTTAGTACTACATCGTAGATAATGTGTAAAGTGTTACATACCTAGGGGTTGGCATACTGGAATATAAATCTATGCACAAAGAAAACTGACAACTCCTCCGAAGTGGTAATGGTTCTACGCAATTATATTGCCACATACCAGGATCTTGGCATCTTGTTATGGAGAGAAATTTCGATGGCTTGGGGTACCACAACAGACAGCTAGACTCCAGAAATCAATCTTTCCCAATGTGCAATAGAAATAAGATGTCTAACACTAAAGGATTGAACCTCGTACCTTATTCCAGACGGTTGAAGTAGATCCCCATTGAGCTTTCCAATATTCAGCTTGAATTGACATAATACTTCCTCAACAACAAGTAAACAATACAAGCATACTATATATCATGGTGTTAGATCTATTCTAGCATATATAATCAATAATGTAAAATCATTTGACATATTCTAATGGATACAATATTCATTCAAATACACATTACTGGACAGGAAAAGATATTTCTATTAATATGAATCAGAGATTACAAGTGACAACCTCTGACGGCACGTCTACGAACTGGAGAAACTGAATCCCCCACTTGGGCCTCCACCACCTCAATCCTCCATCACTTAGATAGCAAGCTCACTAGCAAAAGGCAAGCTTGGGAAGAACACAACAATGCTCCAAGGGACAAAGGGATGCAGACTCAAGCATAAGTTCTGGCAACAATGGACTATAGCTTCGTTACTCTCAATTCTCTCTTATGCTTTCAATGTCTCAAGGGGTTCCTTATATAGCTTTTCAAATGGATACTGAAAGGTGGAATCCATGTGATCTCAAGGCATATGGAAGGCCAGGGGTCATATGAGTCGGATCCAAGTCAAGGAAAAATCCAAAAGGATTTGGATTATGCACACATCCCGATGTACACGACTATAGGGTTCATATCCGCGTATGTACGCGGTTATCGGGGTAAAAGCCACGTATATCACTTTTCTTATGTTTTTAGGGATGATCAAGGACACATCAAAAGACAAAAAGTAGTCCATAGGGGCTAATGAGTCTGCAGCGGGACAGGGGAAGGCCATACCATAATACAACTATGCATATAACTGCAAATACATATAGTAGTCCCGGATACATAAGAGTACAATTGCCATGAATAGGCATGAAACATGATAACACATATGTGGTCATCGCCACGTACAATATACATAGATCAGAATCTCCATGATGAGGATATACAAAGGACCATGATCTCCACAAAGGCTGAAGATATACAATAGATCAAAATCTCCATAGTGGCTGGAAATGTCTGACATATACTGGAACAAGTCACGAGAGCTGAAATCTGATGAACACTGGCACGATCAAGGAGGTAGCATATAATGGATGCCACCAATCTGGAAGGTCTTCTACACACACCGCTATGAGTACATGTCCTACTATGCAAATAGAGGTGTCGAGGTCGAACATAGTAGTCCATCATCTGATTACCTGTCATTGATGTATACCGTTAACAGACGCGAGATCACCCACCGATAATGAAAATGGGAATCAAGGTACTAGAGTTCAAAATAACAAATGTGAATAAATGTTTTGAGGTCAAACACTTGAGAGAATCCATCGATCAAGGGACATTGATGTATTCCCAAAACTGTCGATGGCAAGAGAACCTGCCACTGATGAATGCAAGTCTCAAGGCACTCAAAATGACTCTAGACTCCAATCCCAGAATAAATGATATGAATTCGATGGGATGAAATCCGCTGGAAGGAGGGCATTAGGGCATCCCCCATCATCCAAAACGAGGTACTCAGCAAGGCTGTATAATGTGGAAGGACTCGATCATAAGGTGCATGAACCAGTAACTGTACCGGGAATGGCCGACATGCAAAGTCAAGATAACTGAGGAATGGCCAACTCAGGTTTCAAATTCCTTCGAACAAGAGCATAACGGCGTATGGTGACTGAATGAAGGTAGCATAGACTCGATATACAAACTGGGACATCTATGTGACACAGGAGGCATCAACAAAGGCTCCATAGGGACTGGAAGCTTAACCAGTCGGTGGAGATAAACTTAGATAACGAGTACAACTCCTAAGTCAAACTATAACCCAACCAATGGATGTGATATACAGTGCTCTGTTCGAAGGCGACACGACTCGACAGCTGCCAAAGATAATATCTTTTCTTGTCCGGATTTTTGGTTTTTTGATTTTTTTGGACTTTTTCAGTTATTTGAAAAGCTTGAAAAAAGAATAAACTAGCTTTATAGTTACAAACTAGGAGGAGACGAGTGTCATGAGGGAAAACAAACTAGTTCCAAGCAGTGGAACATACCTATTCTCAATGCAAGGATACATGTGTAGGATATCGACACTCGGGGGAAAATCCCCTCCCGGTAAAAAGGGAATCAAGCTGCGAAGGATATAAAGAAAGGCTCTACATGGCTAGACATGAGACAAGCTTGGGCTATATGGCGGAAACACAATGTCATGGGAGCCGGCATAAAGCTCAATAATACAGGCAGAGCTCATGATAATGCATCCACAACTTGATACAAGGGAGTCCAGGGGATCATGGCCAGCATAAGATCAAGAGGAGTATGAGGCTCTTGCTAAATGTCATGGCAATACAATACAACGGACTCCCACACCCTAAAGGGAGAAACATTAGCATGGGCACCAAATTAAAATAAGGCGCTAACTAGGGTACCCATGTAAGGTGAGGCTCTACCACTCATATCATGCCACTTCTATAGCAGCAAGAAGGTTCCATGACATAATCGAGCAGGCTCGTACCTAAGGATATAGTAACATGGTCATAAGGTCATGCAAAATGCAAATGGTGGTGAACCTAACCTATATGCTAGTGTAGACGTTATACCTGAGATCAGTACGAACGGGTCAATCCAAAGGCTGAAACGACGCTGAAAATGGTCTTCTACATCACAGATTATGTCAGAAACGGTCCAAAATGGTTAGAAACGGTCAAAACTATAGGAAAGGGGGTAAAAATTTTCAAATATTTGAAGAATTTTCTATAAATAGTAAAAAATAGAAATCATTTGAAACTTTTACCCATTGGAGCTCTGATTTTCAACTGCAAATTCCAAGAGATTCAGCCGGCGGAATTCACAACCGTTTCCTCCAGGTATTTACTCATGCTCTCAGCTTGCATTTCAATATAATTTTTACAAGTTTTCATGGTCAAATGAGGTTATTAAGGCCTATTCTACATTAGCGCTGCGGCCCACGTGGGTATCGAAGCTTTTTCCGCGTATAGGGATGGCTATACATGGAAAAGGGGCTAGAAACCACGTACATATGCGGTTGTTTGTAAAACAGTCGCGTATGACGCCGCGCAAGTGGATTTACAAAAATCTAATGGACAATTGGTCAATTTCTCATGTAGGATGGTGCTAGAATGGAGAGAACGCGAGCATGGTGAAGTAGAGGAGGCAGTAAGGGCCGACATAAGGGCTCAACAAGTATTACGTGCATGCGGACTCTATAAGTTTTGGTGCCTAGGTGGCTTGAGGGATAAACCAGGACTACTATAGATGCTGGTAGACTATTGGGATCTAGACTCAGAGTCCTTCCGGATAGATGGTATGTCCCTCACCATTGAGGTGGAGGATATCTACTTTATCACAGGTCTATCTCGATGAGGGGAGATGGTGAACCTTTGTGCCCGAAGTGGACCAGGTCATGGGCTTACTATCGATGCGTACATAGCTGTGTACTGCTACCCAGATACTAAGAAGGTGGGGAGTCAAGTTCCCACCAATGCTATACAGGTGCTAGGCCTAAAGGCCATACTACTGACGCTGGGCAGGATAGCAGGCTTAGCATCACTCCATCAGGCCTCTCAGCCACTGATGTTCTATGCGGTGGAGTGTATGAGACCGACCATCTATGACTGGAGTACTTCACTACTGAGAAACATGAAACATTAGCTCAGTGAGTGTAAGGCAGGTAGGATATGGAACTTTGGGTTCAGCAGTATTCTGAGCACGTTTTTCTTCGAGCGTGTTCCAGGATTGAGCCCTAGAGTGGATGTTCCTCTCCACGGGGTTTGAGATCCGTCCCAACGACGTTGGGCAGATGCGATGCGTAGACTGGGGGGTGGTAGGGTGGCCAACCCCTATCCAGCTAACTTTTTTCCATGGTGGCGATGACAGATTGTTGCCATAGATGACTACCACTATGCAGGGATAGATTTTCGGGGGGATCCAAACATGCCATTGCCACCAGGATCAGCATATGGAGACATAGGTAATGAATCTCGACCCACACTCTTTTTAAAATTTTTGAAGTATTTAATTTTTTTGTGTTTTCTAGATTATATGGAATCAAAAAGACATGTTTTTGGGTGACAATACATAATCACATCTACCATTCATGTGTAGATGTGGGACCACAGCGACCATAGGGCTTCCCATGTCATAGATGGAGGGGAAGAGGAGACGATATGACTGGTGTGGATGCGGAGCAAACGCTCCAAAACATCCATACCAACTTCGTGCGACTGACTCATAGAGTTCCCATGGGGCAAGTCGAGGACTTGCCTGAGGCTATGCAAAGACAGGTGGTGGGTGTACCACGCGCATGGGTGCGTTTATTCCGGCGGCTAGCTAGAGCTGTAGTGACATATCATGATGACAACCCTCCTCCACCTCCACAGGACTAGACACCTGGGAGTGTATCTATTTTGTACTACCGTGTATATGATGGTGGCTTTCAAAGCCCCAATTTTGTATTATGACACTATGTATTACCACATTTTTGATATATATAAAAAGTTTTATGGTGATCAGTTTATTTATTTACATGTGTAAAAATTGTGTTTATGATTAATTTATGATGAATGAAACAAATGCCAATCTAACACATAGTTAGCATATGAGTCAGCAACTTGATTATAATTTCTTGGAATGTGTATATATGTTATACTCTCAAATTTCCGTTCTAACAATCTCACACGTAAGAATCTCCTCAATAACGTCGGATCTCTAACATGGTACAAACCATTGAGCTATGACACTACTAACTCTGAATCAAGACGTACCTCAAGAGAGAGAACACCATGCAAAATGGAATCACGTAGAAGCTCGATAATGGCACTATATTCAGCAACATTGTTGGAAGATGGCCGTAGACATACACCTCCTGAAGACAGTACTTGACCCATAGGATTATAAATCACCCAAGCAGCTGAGGCTGAGTGCGACGGCTTGCACCATCCGCGAATCCTATGTAGGTGGAAGATTCCATTGACATCTGCCACAAGAAATGGAAACTAATCACAAACCCGATCACGATAATCAAGACCTAACTATGCAAAAAAGATGTACAATAATATACAACAAGCAGCCTTGGCTAAAGATCATGCATAGTATTTTTTGAGATAGAGCCCATTTCTAGGCTCTGCCAAGGCCGTCCCTTTGTAATCCACGAACTCGTAGGCACCCTTCTCTAATACATGCTTTACCATGTAAGGACCACACCACATAGGATTGAAATTCCCTGCCCCCAAGGGTTCTTTCGATTGATCCCAAAAAAGGACCAAGTCTCCCTCACTAAACACTCTCGAACGGACAGACTTATTGTATTGGGACTTTACGTGACGCTTATTAACCTCTAGAGTCACCAAGGCATCTCTACGCTGCTCATCGAGTTGCTCAAGTTGAACCAAATGCTCCTCCAAAGGCGAAGTGTCTAGTAAGAGTTCCACGGCTAACTTCAACGAAGGAATCTCGCATTCAACCGACAATATCAACTCCACTCCATGTACAAGCTGATATGGAGAAAAACCAATGGCAGTCTTAACTGCGGTTTGATATGCCCACAAAGCAGGGTATAACATAATATGCCAATTCATCCTACTTTGCGCGATGGTTCGTTGGAGAATGGACATAAGTGATTTATTCACAGCTTCAACCTATCCATTCGCTTGAGGATATTAAGAAGAGGAGTGCTCTTTCTTATACCCTAACTTGGATTCCAACTCTTCCATCATACGGTTCTGAAAGTGCGAGCCATGGTCAGTGACAAGCTCTCTCAGAATCCCGAACCGAGTAATGATTTGGTTGAATACGAAGTGAGCGGCTGTCTCACCATCATATTTTACTGTAGGCATTGCCTCAGCCCATTTCGTGAAGTAATCAACAGCCACTATGATATGATGGTGCCCCCCAGCCGAAGCTGGGTTGCAATCCATAAAATCGAGCCCCCATTTGGTGAAGGGACCGGCGGTGATAATAGGGTGTAACGGGGCAGGTTTCGAGCGCATATTACGTGTGAACACCTGGCAAGGGTGGCACCTCTTGACCGCTTCAATACAATCCTTGAAGATTGACGGCCATAAATAACCCGCTCTCAAAATATTTTGAGCTGTAGAAAGCCTAGATAAATGACCACCACATGCCCCTCCGTGGCAATCATTAAGCACTACCTCAGCCTCATCATGAGTTAAACAATGTCGTAAAAGGGAATCTACTCCACGGAGGTACAAAGTATTGTCCACTATGAGGTAGTTCTTAGAGACGTGACATAATCGTCGTCGTTCATCTCGCGAGAGGTGAGTAGGGGTCCTCTGTGTTTGTAGATATACTATGATATCTCCATACCATGGGTCAGCCGTTGAGATCAAGAAAATGTGTTCATCAATGAATGCATCTTCACATACCAACTCCTCAGCCTCGCTCGGAAAATCCGATATGAGCTCTGCAAAGATTAAATATTTCTTCGATTTTTCCGAAACAAACTCGAGATCAAACTCTTGCAGGATGACAATCCATTTATTATACTTTCCCCCAATCATGCTACGTGTGAGGACAAATTGAAACGGATTGACATGGCCTACAACCAAGGTCTGGCGAAGGAGAATATAATGTCTCAAACGTTGCACCGCATGTACGGTAGCTAAGGCAAGCTTCTCAACATGAGAATACCGAATCTCTACGTCAATAAGGTTTCGACTTAGATAATATATGACATGCTCCTGGAGCTCCTCATTCTCTTGAACCAAAACCATACCAATCATCTCTAAAGACGTGGCCACATATAATAGGAAATCACGGCTATAATCCGGAGGACCAATCACCGGGGCCGATGCTAGGGATCGCTTAAGTGCATCGAAGGACTCCTGGGCTCGCTCATCCCATTCAAAGGGAGTATCCTTCATCAGGAGACGCATGAAACCTCTAGTCAAATTGGCAAAGTTGACAACAAATATTCGTAGGAATTTTGCCATGCCTTGCAAACACTGAAGATGACGAATATTGCGCGGGGGAGACAACTGAAGTATTGCCTCCACCTTCAAAGGGTCGACTCTTATACCCTCTTTCGAAACGATGAATCCTAATAAACAACCTAACTTCACGCAAAAGATGCACTTATGAGGGTTTAATCTAACAGCATAGTGGCGGCACCTTTCGAACACCAATCCCAAGTGATAAGAATGACGCATCCTCATGCAAGAATGAGCAGCGAGGTCATCCAAAAATACTTCAATAATAGACTTGAGATCGTGGAAGATCAAGGTCATCGCCCGCTGAAACGTAGCTCAGGCATTTTTAAGACCGAAAGGAATTTTCTGATACGCAAATGTTCCCCAAGGACAAATAAATGTAGTCTTGTGTTGGTCCTCGGGTTTAATTTGGATCTGATTATACCCAGAAAAGCCGTCCATAAAGGAGAGCACCTCGCTACCCACACACTCATCCAAAATCTGATCTATGAACGGTGTGGGGAAGTTATCCTTAGGACAGGCACGATTTAAATCATGGAAATCAGTGCATATACAGATCTCTCCCTGCTTCGTATCCACTGGAACGGGGTTTGAAACCCACTCCATCAAGGGAATGGGATAGATGAAACCAGCTTTCAATAGCTTCTCTATCTCTCCCTTTATGGCGGGTGCTTTCCTAGGATTCACCGTGCGCAAGCGCTATCGAATAGGCTTAGCGTTGGGGTAAGTCTTAATCTCATGTTCGACAATCCGAGGGTCTATTCTTGGCATCTCATCGTAAGACCAAGCAAAAATATCACGGAATTCCTTGAATAGCTCGGTATACTCCTGAATCTCATCTTGGGAACAATCCGCCCCAATGTAGACATTCTCAATTGTACCAGGATTGCGAGAAATGTTGATAGGAATAGTTGACTATATGTTCGCCATGTTTCCATCAGCCATCGGACCAGGAGAGCTTAATGGAATCATGGGTCTACCAACTTTCTGACTAAGAATCTCCCTATAATCCTCATGGTCCAAATGGTTAAGCTCTGGAAGGAAGTACGATCTATGATGAAGTTCCTCCCATGGTGGCTCAACTCCCGACATAGCCTCGATAATCGCTTCATCTGAAAAGAAAACCGTATCAAGGTAGTCGTGGGCATGAGAAGACTGTACTGCCCATGCCGGCAGCACATAGGGGTCTTCCTCCTCCATCCGCGAAGAGGAAGAACAAGGCTCTGCAGCAGACTGGAGATTAGCTTGGTAAGCTATCATCACTGCAGGAAACAGCACGCTCGTCTCAATGGCCTCACTCGAAGGACTAAGTGAAGGAAGAATCCAAGGATCTCCCATATGACTTGTGCGAAAAGGCACCGATCTCGTAGACGTCGAAGCACCATCGAAACTAGATCCTATCATGAGGATGGGTGCAGGACAACTAAAGGTTCCCATGAGGGATGGATACATGCCTACACCCACACTCCCACTTACCGGCTGGGAATGTTCAACTTTCAGAACCGAAGCTCCTGAAGATGCAGTAACAGGAGGATTCTTGAATGCCATTTGGTCAATCGTTACAATCTTCCCGTTATGTGGAAATCATACAACGTGAAACACGGAAGATGCAATGGCTTGCATACTATACATTCAGTTCCTTCCCAGTAAGAGATTGTAGTCGAGGGGTGCATCAACCACCTCAACCTCTATCGCAACGGTCTTCCCTCCCAAATGGACTTTAAGGGAAGGAAGGCTACCATGCGGCCTAAACGATCTCCCATCAAAAGCAGTTAACATGGTCATAGATTTTGACAACTCTAGAGAACCGAGACCCTTCCAACAAGACAAAGACATCACAGAAGCAACATCACCCTCGTCAATCACAGTACGCTTGACGATCATATCAAGACATTCTACATGCACCAAAAGGGACACATAGTAGGGCAAGCGAGGCTGATGTCCTGCGGTTTCAGATTTGATCACTGAGGAAGAATCATCACCATTCACACCAAGAGCGGAAAGCAAAGCCTTCCTTTGTGACGGACAACTCTGAAGCACTTCCAATGCAGACATTGCACAAGGAGTATGGCCCAAGTCCTTGACAACTGAATAATTCTGGGTGGCTCGGGCATTTGGGTTATGCCCCAAACGCTTAAGTACGCCCTTAGGAATGCGAGGTGTAGCCTCAGGTTTATCCGCAGGTTTCTCAATGCGCAAAGGGGTTCCTGGTGGATCAGGTTCTTTTCCTGGGTTGCGTTGTGACGAAGTATAATATTTTGCAAGTGTCACAACTTTCACGGCACGGACCATATTAATGTACCCACGACCACTAGTCTCAGCTGGATCATCATCACTAGATTGATCATGGGACTTCGAGTTCATATTTTGGTTATGCGGTAAAGGGTTCATTAACACAGTTGGGCCCTGTGCTATGAACTTCGAAGCTTCATCCATTCTAGGGCACAAGTAAGTGAGGTGATCGTCCTTACATAGCTTGCAAGGAAACTTAACCTTACGTTTAGTCTGCATGTCCCCCCCAACATTTTTATCGTTCTTGTCATTATTGTTGGCATTCTTGTTCTTATACCCACCCTTTTTATTATTATTGTTTTTACCCTTTTTTCTATTCCGTCCGGGTTGCTGGTTACCCTTCTGGTCGGACGATTGCACAGCAAGTACATTTGTCGTTTTGGCAGGTTGAGACGAAGCCGTAGCTTGTCCCGAGGCAAATTGGTTGATTGACAACTAAGCAACTTGTTTCGCAACCGAACCTGCAAGTTTCTTACTTGCACAACCCACAATGCCATCGGCATGTGGTCTAGGTTTGACCTTGGGATCGAAACTAGAACGAAGAGCATTGGGTATAATCTCATATAACAAACTAGACTCAGCATAGATCAAGTCTAGTTCCTGCACCCTAAAGATTACTTGTTCCTCATTCTGCACTCCGGATGTGGAAACATCCTTCACTATATATGGCAATAAATATTTGAGGAACCACTCAAGGAGGAACTCCGGCGGTATAAAGGCTTTAATTAATCTCTTCCGTCTATGCCACTCCTGAATATGATCAGAAATATGGGGGGCTTTATCTTGCCAAAATGTCGACAAGAGTTCAGTACCAACATCATAGCGCACTGGTAGCTGGAAGTGATTAAGGAAATTCATCGCAAGGTCGTCGAACAAAGTAAAGGCACCCCTAGGTAACTCTATATACCATTTCACCGCAGGCCCTGTGAGGGTGCGTTGAAATAGTCTCAAACGGACTAAGTCCTGATGCAATGAATTGGAAGAGCACCATAGGTGGAATGTCGTAATGTGTTCACTCGGATCCTCCCCTGGTTTTCCTTCGAACTTAGGTATGTCTGAAGGAAGCTTGGTAGGGACAGCCGGCCAAGCCGGGTCATGAGCCACAGGATCATTCGTAAGTCTCGATAAGTCAAGTAGATTGAGTGTCGCGAGGAAAGGGAGCCTAGGATGATGAGACCTATGGACCGCTCCCTGGTTCATATAGGATTGATTACCACCATGACCTTGGCCATAGTGACCTCCTCCTGTATGACCCGTATAGGGTGGCGTGGAAGCACCATAATGAGGTGGACCTTGACTAGTAGGAGCTACAAAGCCGTAATTAGGAGAGTAAGCAGGTTGTGAATACCTGCCTCCATAAGGTGGAGAAACCTGTCCATACTGCATCCCATAATAGGGTCCATAGGTCATCACTTGCGATGCCCCATGAGACACTCCATAGGTAGGGATATACATTCCAGAAGTAGGAATATACATACCGGAAGTAGGGATATATGTCATGGAAGTAGCAATCTGACCTCTAGAAACATGAAGATAACCTCCTGAAACCACGGGTGGTATGTAGGCTTGAGACACAATTGGTCTAGTAATCGCAGTACAGATCTGACTTGTAGCTACGTGCCAACTTGAAGGACCACGTGATTAAGGTGGAGGGTTTACATTTGAAGAACTCGGAAGCGAGGATGAAGGAATCTCTGTAAGAAGATATGTACTAGTTCCTATCGGCATTCGTATGGAACCTGGTATCCCTATCGGATCACTAACTCTAGACCTAGGAGGTATATAAGATGTATCTTCCACCACTGGGAGGAAGCTGCAATGTGACTAGTACTCCCAAACCTCTCCGCAAGGTAAGGCATGAGATTTCCCCCAGGCATAGTGCTAGGTTCAAAGTCGGATTCAACATGAAATGTCAAATCGTGCATAGGAAAACCAGTCGTAGCATAACTACCGTAGCTAGTGCTAGGAGGGTCAAAGTGAGTCTCGACTTCATCCGGCACTCCATAACGGTAACGTGTCAACGGGGAATCAGCCCTAGGGTGATTAGGTTATCATGCAAAGATCCTATCTAGGAAATCACAGGACCGAACTCATCTAGGTCAGGTGAAGGATCGTATGTAGGAGTAAGTTCCCCATCGTCAATATGAACGGGAGGAGGTGGCTCAGGAATAGTCTCTGAATGATCCTCCATGGTGTGTGAATCAGTGCGTGACATAGTTCACCTGGATAGTCTAGGCCTCTCTCCCAAAGGAGGAGGAGAATTGGAAGGCGAAAGTCCTGCTAACCGACGAGAACGGCGCGGAACCGCACTCGAATCCACAATGACTCAATAAAAAGCAAAGACTCTCTATTTACGTAAACCCTAGGCCAACTAGCGTGCACAGAGCAATCACTAATAAAATCTAAAGCCAAATGCAAGAAAACAAGGGCTGGATAAGTGAGCTCCTGAATGTGTCCGGTATGTCTCGCCTAGGAGAGGCTTGAGAGGGCCTTGTCACCACAAGCAGAGGTACGTAACCAATTATTGTGTCCCTCAGCTTCAACGCGTAAAGCGACTGTGCTGTCCGACCCCAACCTAGGCAGGACACATGCATAATAACCTCTACAAGTACCCCCTTGATATCCTAGGTAAGGTCACTAAGGTCACCTCAATATAATCAAAGCTCAGGCAGACAGTCGTAGGTGGGATTGACTGTATGGGCAGGGTAGCAAAGCCCGAAACTCTCGAAACATCCCCCAGATACGAATATAATCCTGGTTATACCACCGGTGCTACACAGTTACCGACCAAGGGTTATCCCAATCAAAAACCGCTCACACTGCCTCATGCTTAACTCCCTTTTGAGAGGAGGATCCTGAGAACGCTGGTTATATCAAGGATTTCACAAACTCCCTAGACAGACACCTAGTTGTTGTCGTTTAGTGATCTTGGAGAATTAACTTACAATGAACTATTCCAAGATCCTAAAACCTAAGCTTGTTGGTGCACCCTAAAAAATAAAAGAGTGTAATTCATTTTAATTAGCGTTGATTTTAATTGGCTTTATTACTCAAAAATAGGATATGGTCGTGCAACTAATGGTGCTATGACGCAACAAGAAGAAAAATGCACACCTAACAATCAATGCAAATGCATTGTGTCCATGAAAACAGGGTATGCGTACTACGTGTAATGCACAATTACTTCTTCAAATGCTGAATGCAAATTTCGCTATATGAAAGTCCTAACTATTACTCCAAAGCAAATCTAGATCTAGTGCAAGTACAACGCAAAGTGCAAAATGCAATGCATGATGATAAACAAATGCTTTTGGATTTTTTGAAAATAAAGAGATACAAAAAGAAAAAGAATGATTCTACCCACCCTAGACTCTGCAAGCACACATAAACAACATTCCAGCAAAGCACTAAGGCAAAAGGACTCTAATGCACTAATCTCAAACAAAAAATCAAAGATGCCATGACAAGAACTTTCCTAAAAGAAAAATTTAGGCTAAAAAAAATGTTTCTGGTCATAAACAGAGGTATTAATAGACTCAGGTAGTGCCAAAAGAGACTCAGCAGCTAACAGAATTCACCCAGCAATCCACTATCTTCCACAAAAATGTAAAAACCAGGGTATACGCGACTGTGTGCAGTAAACTCGTGTGTATACGCGGAAATCCCAGAGGAAACCGCATGTATACGCGACTGTAAGTGACAAACCCACGTACAGGAAGAAAAAGATGCACAAATCCAAGGAAAACAGACAGGATGAGACTAACTTCACACCAATCAGGCTCTACCAGGCATACATGCCCCTATACCTGACACAGAAACAAGAGAGAGAGAGCAATTCAAATACATTGAATGCCAAGAAATCAACCCCCAAAGGACAATTACTAGGAACTCCCCAGCGGAGTCG
>LPNX011039440.1:80284-95896 GCA_001517045.1 Pseudotsuga menziesii
TTTGGGTACCACAATAGATAGCTAGACTCCAGAAATCAATCTTTCCCAATATGCAATAGAAATAATATGTCTAACACTAAAGGATCGAACCTCATACCTTATTCCGGATGGTTGAAGTAGATCCCCATTAAGCTTTCCAATCTTCAGCTTGAATTGATATAATACTTCCTCAACAACAAGTAAACAATACAAGCATACTATATATCATGGTGTTAGATCTATTCTAGCATATATAATCAATAATGTAAAAGCATTTGACATATTCCAATGGATACAATATTCATTCAAATACACATTACTTGACAGGAAAAGATATTTCTATTAATATGAATCAGAGATTACAAGTGACAACCTCTAATGGCACGTCTGCAAACTGGAGAAACTGAATCCCCCACTTGGGCCTCCACCACCTCAATCCTCCATCACTCAGATAGCAAGCTCACTAGCAAAAGGAAATCTTGGGAAGAACACAACAGTGCTCCAAGGGACAAAGGGATGCAGACTCAAGCATAAGTTCTTGCAACAATGGACTATAGCTTCGTTACTCTCAATTCTCTCTTATGCTTTCAATGTCTCAAGGGGTTCCTTATATAGCTTTTCAAATGGATACTGAAAGGTCGAATTTGTGCGATCTCAAGGCATATGGAAGGCCAGGAGTCATATGATTTGGATCCAAGTCAAGGAAAACTCCAAAAGGATTTGGATTATGCACACATCCCGATGTATACGACTATAGAGGTCATATCCACGTATGTACGCGGTTATCGGGGTAAAAGCTGCGTATATCACTTTTCTTATGTTTTTAGGGATGATCAAGGACACATCAAAAGACAAAAAGTAGTCCACAGGGGCTAATGAGTTTGTAGCGGGACAGGGGAAGGCCATACAATGTGTGATTCACCTTTTGTGGTGAAATCCGCTATAACACATCTCTTCTATAGTATGAACAAAAGATTGAACCCACTCATCTCTAGGTCGCGATGTCCATAACATCTGACACTCGATCAAATGAATGATGGGGTCATTTCATCCATCATATCTCCCAGCATGATAGATGTCTATGTCACCAAATTGGACCATCATCAACCTACGGCACTACTCCCAGTCATGGATCGTCCGTTTGTGTGTCGCCCGCCATCGAGCCAAAGTATAATTTAGTGCTACATCAAGAGCCAGTATCCTTTTCTTCAAATTCTTGAAATAACTCAGATAGTCCCAGTATTCCTTCATAAATGGGAAACTTGACATTCTCAGTTGCAACATATTGGAGAGACTGTGTAATCAACCCACATTTTCTGAATGATACCTCATGCAATCGATTCTGCCAATTTTCTAGAGCATCTTCAGAATCAGAGGACCCAAAACTTGCGCTTCGCCATCCAAGTTCACCATCAATGGTAGGATGGATATAGTCCGCGAAGATGTTATAAGCATGATCCCAAATTCTCCCAAATTCATCCTTTATAGGTTTGATATATCATCGTCCTTCCTGAGGGTCCATAGGAGAAATGACCCTAAGTTTCCTGGTTTTCAAATGTCATAACACATTTTTTGAAGTTGATAACTGCCATTCTATCATTAGCCCATCCAATTCCTAGAAGCACGAGATAGGAACCACCATCTCCTACAACTTCTATCACATCAAATTCAGCACGTGTTTTCATACCTTCAATGTCGACAACCAATTTTGAAACACAACCAATGGGTTGAACCTTCACTTGGTTTTCTAAACGCAACTGTACCAGTGACCATCCCTGTTATCACTCCAGGAAACTCCTCTAGGTTGTAGCTCAAGGATGTCTGATAACTTAAAATGTTTTTAGGGTTTTCTGATATGGATAAATTCAGTTGACCTATAAAACATTTCCACTCTCAAGACATGCATAAAACTCACTCATTTACAAGGATTTTAGTTGCAATTTCTTAGAAGTTCAACAATAAGGTGCAGGGATGGAGAAATCACCAAGCTGGTGCAGGGATGGAGAAATAACCAAGCTGGCAAACTTACATACAAAACACATGCATATAAATGGCTAAATCCTAATGAGGATGGTATTTATAAATCAAATAGCATTAATAAACCAATAGGATGACAGCTATCAGCTTTTTAATCAATCTGAAAATGACCTAAATACACATTCAAGCATAAATATAGTAAAGAAAGATATGATGGCTAAACAGATCACAACAAAAGAGCTTATATCATGAATAAGTAAAATGAGAAGCTTGAAAGCATTATTGGCTCATAAATCCCTGAAGTTGAACCCATATTATAAAATCAATCATGGGCTTTATAGCCTTCTACAAAAAATGACAGATCTTGAAACTTCGATCTGTTTTCACAAAAAATACTCAGAAGTGATAGTTTTTCATATTAGGGTTTAAAACCCTAGCTAACTATTTGTCTATCTATTATGAAGATCTATTTCACTGGGCGAATACTAAATAATTGCATTAGTCATCGATAGTCACCACTGCTAGTTCAGTGTGAAATTACCGCCAATAGCCAGTTTCTCGGTGGTTAACTGAAGTGACCTTTCTTTTTTTAATCCACCAGTATTTTCTACCTTGTCGCCATAGTCACCGATCGGAAGCTCTAACCTCTAACCATTGGCACCCGAAGCCTCAATGCTGCCACACCGTTAGCACCTTAAATGACTAACCTTCTCAAAATTGGTGATCGAAACCCCAAGATTGAACGTATCAGAGCTTTCAACCACTAGCTTATTGGTGATCGGAAGCTATACTCACTAATGTGTCGTAACTTCTTATCTGAACGTCGCCGCAGTGTCGGCAGCTCAACTGACTAACATCATGACAGTTTCTTCATCGGTGATCAAAAACTCTTTTCTCTAGCCCATCGGTGCTCCAAGCCTGAACGTATCGGTGCTTTCCATCACTAGCTCATTGGTGATTAGAAGCTTTGTATTATATCCCATCAACACCCAAAGTCTCAATGCTGCCTCTATTTCATAGGTGAAACGAACTAATTTTATCGTTGTCAGAGGCCAGTAGAAGTTTGAATCAGAGCTTTAGTTCTCTATGCCGTCGCTGTTTCAGATCTTTAAACCACTAGCTTCATGATCAGAAATTAGAAGCTCTAGCCACTATCCCATTAGCACCTTAGATCGGAACGCATCCGCAGTGTCGGCATCTCAAACCACTAACGTCATGATTGGAACCTCAAACCACTAGACTCTTTGTCGATGATCGGAACCTCAGACCACTAATGATCGGTGATCAGAACATCAAGCCGTTACTGTGTCAGAACTTTAAATTTGAGTGGTGCCACTATTTCTGAGGTGAAACGAACTAATCTTCTCAGCGTCGGCAATCAGAAGCTCTTTCCTCTAGCCCATCGAAACTTTAAACCACTAACGTCACGATCAAAACCTCAAACCCTTAGACTCTTTGTCAGCGATCAGAACCTCAGACCACTAGATTCTCCACAGTGGTGGTGCCATAGCCGACTAAAAATCTGAAACATGAGTGTAATAGAGGACTACACCTTCGATCACTCTTTAAAAATGTCCCAATGGCAGTAAAAAATTTAGCAATACGCCTAACCGCCGAAGGGTTTTTCCACCTGTTATTTATCTTCCAACTTTTGGTGGCTAATGAGATGTTTTGATCCTCTCCCAAGCCACCGAAAGCTACAACTTGTGAAATTTTTACCCAAATAAAAAAACAGAGGCTTTCAAACTGTCAGTGATATTCATATCCTTCATCGTATGAGTTAAATTATTCATACCATCAAAATAAATTTATTTTTGGAGATAACAATCACAATGTTGGCTTTCCCATCAAGATATAGGTTTTCTTCGTTTGGATGTTTATATCTGATCCAAGGTCCAAAATGATAGAGTCAACCTCATAATCTCCAATCTGGACATTCATCCTCATCTCCTTGCCTGTCTTCCTTTTTTGCAAGGAATTCATAGCAAAATCCTTCATTGTCTTCTCCGGGAGGTGCAATAATGTCGCAAGCTCAATAAGGGTGTCGAAGTCCCTCACCAGTGATAGAAAAATCTCAAAGAACTTGCACAGGGTACCATGCTGCCATGATGGTCCTACTTCTACAGAGGAGTCAAAAGAGGAAGGCATATCAATAATTGGTAACTTACCCGGATTTCTCTCGATTTCATTATTTGTGTCAAAGAAGGCATATTTCTCTGTCATGATATCAAATGCGACCTTCTTCTTACCAGCGAGCTAAACTTGTAGTTGTGGTCCATCATCTCCAGTTGTCGCACCAATGCGAGTGACAATCCCAATGTCAACATCCTTCATCCATGGCTCGACCTGAATAGTGGCAACTGTCGATCCCTGGTTCAAAGGTGGGTTCTGATTCAATGGTTGGTTCTGTGTCTAAGGAAGGTTCTGATTCTGAGTCTACGGTGGGACCTGGTTCTGCATTATCGGCTGGTTATGTACTTGGAATGCAGGCTCATTCTGATTTTGTGCATTCTGTAACTGAGGAATTTATCTTTCCTTCCATTTTGTAATCAACTGAGGGAAACTTTCAACATTATGATCACTGGCTGCACATTATGTGCATTCTACATGAGGGCACTCCCTTTGGTAATGCCCAAATACTCCACAAGTGTAGCACTAGATTGATTCGCTACCTCATCCTCCTCTGCGGCCAAATCCTTTTCCTCGATCTATGAACCCTCCGTGGAATCCTCCTCAGACTCGTCCTTGCTGACACTATGGTTGGGACATTTGTTGATGTAATGGGTTAGGTTACTGCTGGACATAGTGCATGGCTTGAACATATTGTGGCTGATTATACTGTAGTCGCGGTGCTTGGTTATATTGTGGTTGTACCACCATTTGCGGCTGTGGTGCGAACTGAATCCATGCTATAAACTATTTCTATAGTTGCGCAGGTACAAACTACAATGGAGGTGGTGGTGTATACGGTACCTATGCTATTGGTTGTACTACTTGCAGTTGTGCTTGTGATGTCATGAGGTCCTCCCCTATCACAAAGTATGAATCATACATCCTTTCTTGGAGTAAATCATAAGCGCAGTATTTTTTTTCATCATATCCAACTGACCGACAAAATGTACAGTACAAAATTTCTACTTTGGTAACCATCTTTTGCATGTAATCACATTTCTCGTTTCGATGCCCATAGACCTGGTAGATGAGACACTATGGTGCACCAGCACCACTCAATGCATTGGGGGATCCTGACAACAAATAATTCTAAAATGTCGGGCAGGTATCCTTGGTATGTCTGCTTGCATGGAAATGGGTGCACCAAAGATCATCATGATCTTCCTTGGCATTTTTTATGTCTTTCAATTGTAGTGTTAAATTGGCCAACTGCGTGTGATCTGATTCATTCCAACGACGGTTTCCCCTACTGGAAATTCCTCCAATTTCATCGCAGTATCCAGAGACTCGCTCTGCGTCGAAATATTTTGTTGCATTAATGGTTTTCAGATATGAGGGACAAGTGCCATGATAAACCATTCTTTATGTTGAACATCGTTCATCTGAAAAATGACCTGAGCCATCAATGTCTTAAATCGTTGATCAAAATCCCAAATTGTTTCAGTGGGGAATCGTTTGATCTCTTTTAATTCAGTAATGTATTGAGCTTCTAACTTTGGCTTCTTAAATTCCTCAAATAGCCCTGTTCTGATCTCATCCAAGTTTTTTGTAGTACCTCCCTGAGACACCCGTGTTAATCTCATAAACCATTCCAACGCACGACCCCTCAGAGTAGTGGCTAGATGAATTTTCTTGACATCATCATCGATAGTTTGTCGAGCAGTCCAGATCGCTTCACATAAGAACCAGTACTTCTCTGGATCATCAATGCCATTTCCATTTAATATTGGTAATTTCATTTCATCTCCCGCCATTCTGGGCCTTCTTCCTCCTACTGGTGCTTTATTACTAGATTGTTGCTGACACGTCGGGCAGGTCAACATAGAATGCGCATTCCTTCCTTGTGGTGGAGTAGTGTGTAGACGAGTAGACACGTTACTGCTGGGGTTCGATCCTGTCGTTCTTCCGGGTGTATCCTAGACCTTTATGTCCTCATCATCACAAAAAGGTCGCTTTGTCCCATGTGGTTGTTCTTCATGGTATCACACTTCGACTTCAGCAGGACCTTATCCCATCCTCTACCTCTTTTCTCACAACCTTGCTCCTCCCGTCGTACAACCACTTGTTTCTTTGGTGACCTTTACATTCTCACCAGAAATCATGCCCATATACCCCTTACTTCCTTATGCATTTCCCCCCTTACTGTCATAGTGCCTACATCCCTCACACACCATAGTTCCACTACTCTTGGTCCATCTTTAGGATACCCTTTTCACAGACTAGTTGCTTAATCGACATTTGTAGCAACAATAAGAATCTTCCTTGAGGTCCACTGAAAAACTGCTTTTCCTCTTTGCTAAAAGATTTATTAGTATCAACGACAAACTCAGTGATGTATCCTTCTAAGATACTATCCAACCATACCTCGACTGCTCACGATGCCTTATTAATAATTTCTTGTAGCGCCTAGATCAATTCTACGGTCCAGGATGTCGGCTCTCCTCCTTGAAAGTTTGTCTTCTGCTTAGCAAACTTTGCCAACCATTCATGCAAGAGCATAGGGAATTCACAAAAGAACCATTCATGGGGACCGTTGTGGATATATCTATCCAACCATTGGCCCGTTGATAACTTGGGATTTTGGTTTTTGGCTTCAACAAACTCCCTCAACTTCAGATCAAATCATCCCTCGATCTCTGATTGAGTCAGATGCCAAAACATATCCCCCCCTTATTTGTAACTTAGTCCTGGAAACAAAACCATTTGTTGGTGAAACCCACCAACAAAGCTTCATCGATAGGGACTCCCACTCTGTCGATGCCCTACAGTGCGATCTCCCTGAGCACCAGCCTAGACAGGTTTTACCCTACCCAGCAATGTCTATGGAGCAGATGAAGTCTCACCCAAGGCGTTCAAGGGAAAGCTGTCAGAACCCAGTTTCCAATAATGGGAGAGGAGGATATGGGGATCCGACAGAGGGACACCATAAATTATGCAATCATCACACAGTATCACAATATTTCGGCATTATTCATGGGACATCATTACTCATAGAGCATCAAACAGTTACAGAAACATAGATTGCATCAACCTAAAAGCAACAGATCACATCGATATAGCAGAAAGAGACTGAATCGCTTCTATATTATGCCATTGTAACAAAATAGAGTTGCGGAATAATAGCAGATCTATAACAATAGACAAGAATTGAGCCATACTCATCACATCATATTAATCTTCCACAAATGTACCACATTACACAATTCTTCTTCAAAACGGGAGACTACATACATAAGGAAGAAACCTGGATAAAATCACAGTTAAGATAGAAAATTCTCCATAAAACAGATCGCACTAGATATTCTCAAAAATAGATCTATAAATAGAATTAAAAATTTACATTAAGGGTCCACTACTAAATTACTTCTAACCGATACTGACCTATTGCAATAAAACTTCATCAAAATATACATAAAATATTCAAAAAGTGGTATTCTTCCGCTTATCACGTCGATCTGCCCTTGCGCAGTATCACATGAGCTTGTGTAGCTACTGTGATGATGTGCAAATCACTTGCCCCAAGTCCTGCCAACATAAAGCATCTATTTGGGAACCCAGTTCTCCTAAGATATCAATCTTAAAATTCCCCAATAGGTTTCCTAACTCTATTCTTTGAAATCTGCTTGAACTAGGAACATTTCCTCTTATATTTTTACTAAAAGGCTCTTGAAATTTTTTTGCAACTTTCCCCCTACTTCTAGAATAATTTTTACACATCTCACCGATATGTTCAAAATTTTTATGAGAAATATCGCCAGCTGCCATGAGATTAAGACTCTCTAACAATTCCTCGGAGATTCCCTTAAGGAAAAGTGTACATATTGCATCTTCTCGGAGGTCATTGTATTTAGACTTATGTAATGTATAAATGAAACTCTTGAGATAATATTCTAGGCTCTTGTCTTCAAGTTTTTGTATCTTGAATATGTCATGATGAGAGTCCTTTGGTTTGCAGTATTCTTCATATTTTCGCAAGAATGAGGCTTTCATATCATCCCAGGTTCTAATAGTGGATTCTCCTAATCCCATGAACCATCTCAAGGAAGAATCCTTGAGTGTGGTGGGAAATAGTTTTAGTTTGTGAGCGTCTTGTAGATAATTGTAAATCCTACAAAGGATATCAAACTCGAACAGGAATGTGTCCGGGTCCTCATTACTTTTTCCATAGAAAGTAAACAAGGAGGAAGGAGGAATGTCTTTCATAGTTACATCCTGCATTGTATCTGTTATCCAACTTTTTGTACCATAAGTTGGGTTACCTGAGGAGCCGCCAGTTGACAGACTTGTTCAAAGTCTGATTCTAATGTATCAGTTGATCCGTCTACTTGTCTAGCCAATATTGGCTAGTCACTTTTATATTTGAATAATTTTGACCATGGCCCCGCGGGGTTTGTAATAAAATGTGTTAGTAGGATATTTTTGAGTGGTTCGGTCTCCTAAGACGTAGAATTGCAAATAGGGTATTCCAGGGAGTTTTTTTCCCCTGACAATTATGCTTTTCCTTCAGCCGAGTATAATTGACGAGGTTTTCTTCCGCTTCCTCCAAAGCTGGAATGCCCGATGTTGAATTATGGGCCTTGGGGGGTTATTAGAGCCCAAATGAGTGTTATAAGCCTACTAGACATTATTTAGATAGATCATGGTCATGTCCTAAGTCATCTGGACACATAAAAAAAAATTGAAAAAATCTTTTTCGAATAGTGAAAAACTATTTTTTAATTTTTAATTAATTTTCCTAAGTTTTTTGGGTTAATTTTTCCACAAATTAAATGGAAAAAAACCGTTCATGATCTGGACTCAAAATTCAATGATTGAAGGCTCTAACCTTAAGCCAAAAATCATTCTTGATCAGCCAGCCAATCAGAACCAACTTTCAGATCAGCAATCGGACACATAATGCCTTTTTACTCAAAAAAGTCAATTTTTAGTAAAAAATGATTTTTAGTAAAAAAATGATTTTTATTAAAAAATGATTTTTATTAAAAGATGATTTTTATTAAAAAAAATGATTATTTTGGAGAAAACTAAAACTCTCCAAATTAATCCAAATTTAATAAAATAAAAGGCTAAATGACATCTCATGGAACACTTATGATGATTGGAGTTATCATAACTCAGCTTCAGTCATCATTAAGAGAGCAATTAATTTATTATCAGTTATCAGACATGTCATCTCCAGCTAAATATGAGGTGGAGAGCTCTCATTGGTCCGTTGATTTGATCGAGGTAAATACTGAAGTTTACACCATCAGTGAGCCTCCCAAACCTAGCTCAGGCTCCTGCCAGACCTAAAGGATGAGCTTACCTACATCTAGACTCACACATGTGGCCTCATCCTTGGCTTTTTTTCAGTGCACAGGTTTGGAGTCGGGGCACCTTGCCTGGGTGGAGGCCTCCCCTCACTCCCGGTTCTCCAGTTTAGGTCTGGGCTCTTTGTTAGGTGGCTAAGCTGGTTAGGGTTGGTTTTTTGGTTTTAGGGTTTTAGCACTCTCTCATTTGTTAAGAAGAGGCTCTTTCAGCTCTATTAGGATGGACTTTTGTAGCAGAGTTACTCTGAGAAATTGTATCGAGCATTTGCTTTAATTTTTTAATAAAGATCAGACTTTGGCGGTCCATGAGCTCTTGGATGTGGTAGTTTTTTGCAATTGGTTGAGGTGATATTGTCTCTAACCCCTATTTTCTTTAATGCTTATGTGGGATTAAATTGTTTATTTGTTAGCTCAAGAGGGCCATTGTTGGCACAGTAGAACAATCATTTGTAGTTCAACTTGATTGTTTATGCGAAGTAGATTAATATTTTGATGGACATGAGTAATCAGTATATACGTAATGTTGATCATGATTCAATTTTCTTAGCATACTAGCATGTATTTTGATCTCACATTTTGTGTTGAGTTGTAGTGTGTTTTCAGGCTTCACAGGTTGAAGAAGGGTGTGAGCTCAGCTGCTTCTATCCCAGGCTTCAAGCAACCTTTTTAATCTAACACTTTCATTGCAGGACCTACAAAGATCTTCTTCTTCAAAATACAAAAAGAAAGCTGGGAGTCTAGCTCTCTCTCTTGGGTTCCATCCATAATTTCAAATACTTTCTTGGTTACTGAGCTTCCCTCTTCTAGTTCTCTCTTTTCTCCTTGATCCCCTTGTTTTTCTTGCTTGCTAGTCTTTTCCTCCTTGCTTGGTTTTTTCCCCTTCTTATCGTTCCTTCATCGCTGCCCTCTTTTCACTCAGCTTTGCAGCCCTCTTTCTTCTCTTTGGACAGCCCTCGTTTTACCTAGTTTTCACCCCTTTTCTCATGCTTTGGACTGATCTCTTTTTCCTCCTTGTGGATAGCCCTCTTTTGACTGTTCGCTGCCCTTTTTTTTACTGTTTTACAGCCCCCTTTTCTCCATTTTGTACAGCCCTAGCATGCCCTAGTTTTCCTTCCTTTTTGCCCCTTTTTTGCCCTAGTTTTTGGGCCCTCTTCAACCTTGTTTGTGGCCTTTTTGTCCACTTTTTGTTCGCTGTCCTGTTTTTCATTTTTTATGACAGCCATTTGTTTTCTCTTTCGCTGTCCCGTTTTCTTAAATTTTTGTCTTCCTTTAGCTTCATAGTTGGCTGCCCCTTTTTTCCCCTTCTTTGGTTTTGATCCTCCTTTCATTTTCTTGCCTTGTTTCCCTCATCTTCCTTTGTTTCAGCCCTGTTTTCGCTTTGCTCTTTCTCTCTCTTTCAAACTTCCTCTTCCCTTTTTTTTTTGAAAAGTTTTGAGAAAAGTTAAAAGTAAAAGTAAAAGTACTCTCCTTTTTTACACAAGTCCTAATATTAAGTAGAGTGATTTGCTTTCATTTGAAAATTCCTTTCAAGGATTAAAATCCTTAAGGCACTTTGTATAAAGTTTAATAAAAAATATTGTGTTTGAGTGGGGTTTTTAAGTCTCCACTCTCATCCTCCCCCATTTGGGGAGGCTTGTGTTGTGTGTATGCTTAGATTAGTGCTTGTTTTCATCATTGATTATATCTCATGCTTATATCACTAATTGTTGATTCATCACTTCTAGATCATTAATTAAGTTGATTACTCTGTTTTAAATTGTCTACCATTCTAAGTAAATCAACTATGCAAATCTCTTGAATCACACCATAAGGTAGATCAAGAGTGCTCTCTATCGGAGAGTTGTATTTTCATTGTTTAATAAGTTAATTAATTAATATTGAAAGTCTCTTGAACTTTCCGTAATCCAAGTCAAGAGAACTCTCTATCGGAGAGCATTCTCACTGCATATCCTTGCATCAAGCATATAGATTAACTAAGTCTCTTGAACCACTGTCATAAGACGAGGTCAAGAGTGCTCTCTGTCAGAGAGTTTTAATTAATTAAATTAATAAAATTCGCAACTCACATCCCCTTAATTAATTAACCCCCTTCCCCCTTTGTCGGAGTATGCTCTGACCGATCTTCGATCGGAATACCCAGAAACGGCATTGGATATTTAAACCCCACAAGAGGAACTTAACTAAAACTTTTCCCGATAACCAACGCACCAGCGTTGTTCGATAAATACTGAGGCATGTGGCCAAATTCCAAGTGTGGGTGCCGGGCTACCTAATCTGGGCACTGGTAGTTAAGTTATTGAACACTTACCTTTGACCCCAGACAGGTCCTTCATGTCTTAGAACGGAGCCACTGAAGGTATTACCGGTTAGGACATCCAACCACCATAAGTGAAGATCACAAACAAAAAACTCTTAAAAGTTACCAAGAGCACTTGCAAAACCTAACATTCACTAGCATATTTTTGGGATTCACATGTTTACACTCAAATCATCTCTGATAAGTTGAATCCATAGGCACTAGTCCCATCTTTTAGCATTGTTGATAATCTGGGCCATTTGTCCATCGAATGTTTCATTATAAATCATATCTGTGAATGCTTTATCTATTTCGTGAAGCTCTCAAATATTTGTCTATATTTCAATTCCGGTGATAGCAACGTGGATTGCTTTGTCTTGTGTTAAATTCATCACATTAAACACTTCAAATCATAATAACTCCTAAACAACACCCATCCGCATCCGCAACTAATCAAAACACTTTAACAACTTAAGAGCCATAGAAACTCTTTTGTAGGGACTACCCCCCTTGGCTTCGTTAGGAGTTAGCCTAAACGAAGGAGCTAGGAGTAGGTGACAGTACCTAGCTCTGTGCTTTCCCCCAAGGTCACACCTCTCCCACTTTCCTAAGTGAGGAGACAGCTTTCGAAAGATTTCTGCTTCTGGTGTGCAATCGGTGGACAACATCTTTTGGCGTCGTTGCCGGGGACAAATCTTTTTGTTGCTAGACGACCTTTGTTTCTTTTAGTTTTTTACATTTTTATCCGTTTTGGTAGATTTTTAGTCCAATCACTCTTTGAAATTAGAATTAAGTCCACCTGGCGACTCCACTGTCAGTTAACACCTCAAGGTATTCTACTAGAAGAAACTCTGTAGGTTTGGTCGATTTCATCCCTGACCCCGAAAAGGTCTTAAGGAGGAGATTAAACAAACTATCTTCTCGTAGGATCCTTGCAGAACTTTGATCTGAGTCTGTTTCAGACATCCATCTTTTATTTCCAGAAAACTTAGAAAATTTGCAAAATAATAACTGTTTCCTTAATCCAATGGGTGAGTTTTTTACTCAACTTAACTTTGCTCAGATAGCAGGTCATCCTCATGATATCCCTGACAAGGCTATCGACAAGCTTACGACATATAATGGCATTGATGCCTCCCTCTTTGCTGAGAAGCATATCAAGAATTTCACTAGACACTGTGGTACCCATGTGAGGGGTACTGATAGGCATGAAGATGTTTACATGACCTTGTTTGCCTTGTCTTTGGATGGCAAGGCTGGCAACTGGTACGATAATTTGCTGGACAATACTTTCGCCACCTTATCAGAATTCAAGGCTGCTTTCCTTGGAACGTTTGGCAGCAAAAAGGAACCTAGACATCTAGTGGCAGCCTTAACTAGTATGAAGAAGTTTGATACGGAAACCATGGATGAATTCAACGATAGGTTCACATAGTTATCAAATTCCATCCCTGCTACTTATGCTCCTCCTGCAGCATCTAATTTGGATTATTACATAGAAGCATTAAGTGGCAAGATCCAATACCAGATTAGAGACAAGGAGCCAACCACACTGCTTCAAGGTCAGAATTTGGCCATTAAAATTGATAAGAATATGCAGTCATCTGGTGAATCTAACCTCCAGGGTTATTCAAGGTCTTCAACTCCTTTGAAAATTAGTGAACCTGAAGACAAGGATACTTTAGCAACTATGAAAGATGCCTATGAAAAACAAATGATTGAAATAAAAAGGGAGATGAAGAAAAATATGGAGGAAGCAGAACAAAGGCACTTAGCAGAGATTAAAGAGGTTCAGAATCAGGTCATGATTGTTGAAAGAACTCAACCTCCACCACCTCCTAGAACCTTCCCTGTAAAACCAACATGGAAAAGAAGAAATCCCAGCCATGAACAGAGGCCTCCTCATCAGTTAGAGGCTGCTAACATGGTTGAAACTTACACGCCATTTTGTAGGGCATGTGAAGACCTTCATGAAGAATCTTCCTGCTATTATGCATGATATATTCAGGAGCATGGTTTTCCAGAGGGTTGTGGTCCTAAAGCATCATCAAGCGAGCCTAAGTACATAAACTATGTAGATGACATGCATGATATTTTTGGAGAAAGTTGGAGAGAGGCAAAACAACATTCAAGAGAGCCTGAGTACATTAACACAGTTGGACAACTCCATCATGTCACCACAGAAACCCGGTGTCAAGTCGAAGATTTTAGTCAACAATTGGATAACCTCTCTGAAAACTTTAGCACTAATCCTACTAATGAGCATAATGGTGATAGTTTGGAAGGTTTACTACCTTGTGACCTTTTTTCTGAAGAATATGACTATGATCATGAGGAGGGATATAGAATTAGATGTGATATAGGTGACAAAGAATCCCTTTCTTCTAAGATGGATGACAACTACGAGACTTCAATTGAAAATCCAATTTTAAAGGTTTCATGTGATGAGAGTCCTCCATGCTCTCCACAAGATGACAAATATTTGGAAAGTTGGGTCCCACATGATATCTTTGAAACCCAGCTTTTTGAAGAAGATTATTTTGAGCAGAATGAGGAGTGTAGCCAGGGACTTAATACCAGTGATGAGGCATCTCTCATATCCAACATAGATGGCGATGATGATTATTGGACTTTTATTGAAAATCCAACTTATGATATTTTTGAAAATGTTTTTGAGAATCTCATCTATGATATGTCTAACAAGGGGAGTTGTTATTCTGAGACTTATAAAAGTTGTAAGGAAGAATAGTCAGAGTTTTCATATGATCAGTCAGAATTGTATCTAAGTATCAGTAATAAGGATTTGAAAAAGCAGTGTGGTGAAGAGTCAGATGGGATACAACTAGTTGAAGTTTTTTCTCAACCGTCGTCTTCACATATAGATGTTCCTTATGTTTTGGAGCACCTTGGGGCTTATACAACGAGTTATTATTTGATAAGCCTTGATGATCAACATGATGGAGTAGTCGACCTGCCGCATTATCCTGATTTGTATATCAGCGCTATCCAGTCATGGATAGAAGCAGCCTGCACAAGTATCTACCAGTTTGGGAAGAAGTTTGATGACATTCTTCATGCCTATGATTCCCCATCCAGCCCGCCCATTCTGGATCATCACGCAGGTTTGCATTTTTTGGAAATTATGTCCTTACTTTGGCTGGTAACCAAAGACAAGGCAAAACTTTTTTATATTAATAAAATGCTTAGGTGGCTACACTGGATTTATTCTTACACCTAGCCTTTTGTGTATCATGCTTAGAGTAGGAAAATAGGCTCCTTAAAGTGAGCGTTTACTTTAGCATTTTTCTTTATGTACTTAGAAATAAATAAATTTCCAGTTAAGTTTTGTCATTTCTTTGAATAAAGCAACTTTTGGATCATTGGCTCCTTTTCATAAAACTTGTGCTACTAAGGTTTTTCTTGTCAAGTTGAGATGTTTTTACAGGATATGGAAACCAGAGATTCTGGGGTTCTCGTATGCTCTCCTTGCATAAGAGACTAGATCGAGCACACGTCCCGCAGTTGGAGCCAGATGTTATCCAACTTTTTGTACCATAAGTTGGCTTACCTGAGGAGCCTCCAATTAACAGACTTGTTCAAAGTCTGATTCTAATGTATCAGTTGATCCATCTGCTTGTCTAGCCAATATTGGCTAGTCACTTTTATATTTGAATAATTTTGACCATGGCCCCGTGGGGTTTGTAATAAAATGTGCTAGTAGGATATTTTTGAGTGGTTCGGTCTCCTAAGACGTAGAATTGCAAATAGGGTATTCCATAGAGTTTTTTTCCCCTGACAATTATGCTTTGCCTTCAGCCGAGTATAATTGACGAGGTTTTCTCCCGCTTCCTCCAAAGCTGGAATGCCCGATGTTGAATT
>LPNX011039451.1:12279-24987 GCA_001517045.1 Pseudotsuga menziesii
AAGAAAAACCCGCCTAAGTGGTCTGCAGAAATGACGGATGCAGTCCGACAGATAAAGCTTAAATTCATAAAACTGCCTCCCCTTTCTCTGCCTACGGGAAATGGCCAGCTCATTATAGAGACAGATGCCTCTTCATCCACATGGGGTGGTGTCCTGTTGGAAGCCATTAATGACAGAGAACATATATGTGGCTACGGATCTAGCACATTCAAACGAGCTTAACTCAAGTATCCGTCAATCCATAAAGAAATTTTGGCTGTGAAGAAAACGGTTAAGCATTTCAAGTTGTTCGTGAAACCTGTGAAGTTCATCGTCAGAACAGACTTGAAGATCATGCCTGGGATATTCAAGAATGAGAGTTTAATGGCTGAAAACTCTAGTAGAATCTTTAAATGGTTTTCTTGGTTAATTTCTTTTGATTATGAAATTGTTTATAAGCCCGGTTACTTAAATTGCTTGGCTGATATGTTAACCACGGAATCAGCATAGAAGACAGAGCCGAAGGCCTTAAAGATGTTCTCTGCCGGAGATAGCAGTTCAGGAGCTAGAGATGAGAAGAATGATCCCCCAAGGTATCCTGCAAAAGGAAAAGCATCTATGACAGAGGCTCAGATGAGAAAATAGGTATATGATTGCCTCTACAGCCGAGGAAGCCCGCCAACTACAGCAGAAGTAGTTGCAGCAGAAGAAAGGATCGCTCGTGCACTAAAGACACCTGAAGAGCTGATCCAGAAAGAAGGATTGTTCATCCTGCCTTGGGACAGTACCTTCCCCAAAGAAGTGAGAATCGATTCTTTGGAGTATTCTTCTGTCGATGAAGCAAAGAGATTCTTGCAGCTCACGTTAGTGAAAAACATCCAAACATCGCCATGCAAGTTGCAGATCCTAGAGCGATGGGAGAAAGAAGCATTCCAGAGCTTTAGTGATGCATATCCGAAGATTTTAGAATGGAGAGAATTATGGATCGGTGAGGATAAAGATGGAGAAAAATATGTTGATCTGTGTGATGGCCATCTCACTTGGACATCATACAACCTTATTCTCCAATACTGCAGAGAAAGAGGCAGCATCATCATCTGCGCAGACCCTGCTGATTTAGCATACAATCAAGCCTGGTCTGGGTGGACTGATGTTTTCTTGGATACCTTCTGTCCAAGAAATGATTGGGAAAATCGGAGTGCAAACTTCATCCTGCACATGAAATCCGATCTTGAAGTTTCTCACCAGAACTTCCAGTGGTTTAAGTTTAAGTTGATTCACGAAGGAGAGACATACGAACCACTTGGTAATAGAATTTATGTTCAGCAAAAGTTTATTAGAAGATCCATTGCTGGAGAGCACATAGAGTCCAGAGTTACTACCAGAGAAATCCCACTGGACTATAAAGTTACTTCACATTTCAGAGGAGAGTTCATATGCGAGCCGAATCCTTTATTTAAAGGTTCGGATATTGAATGTTGTTTCAGTCAGTTCCTATATCCACCTCCATCTCCTATGCCTTACAGAGAATTAGACGAAGATGTAGTATTCGGACGTCATGAATATGATTCTGATGACTCTGAAATAGATCTCATGTTACAAGGAAGAGACGGCTGGGATTGAAAGCTGTGGTGGACCCTCTGAAGCTTGAGTCAGCCAGGTTTGTCTGACATTGTTTCCGACGACGACCAGATTAATGCTCATCTGTGTAATAGTATAGGGAATAAATTGGCATGGGCCAGTTCATGCTCCACTTTGTACTATGTCGAGAGTCTGTCGGCCATGACAGAAGATTCTTGGTCCCCGTAATGCCTCTGGCTAGTTAAGGGACGAGATAATGACAATGGCTGTCCCCTCTTGTCGTAACAGATGATTCAGTTTTGACCTATTAGTTTAGTTTTTGGTAACCGGATCTACTTTTTGACTGGTAAGTACCAGTTCGTTGTCACCGGGTGACTGACTGAGTTTGTATAAATAATACCCCTCGAGCTCATTTGAGATCATTGGGTCATTTTGGTCATTGAGTCGCATTGGGCTAGTAGTGAGCTCTGCAAGTCTGAAGTGTCTAGAGTATTGAGCAAGTAGTCCGCTCGGCTTCATAGTCTGAGTCTGTAAGTCTGAAAAGATTAATATGCTCTGCGTCATGGCTTCGTGCTAAATGATCGCATCATAATTGCTTGAAGACATTTATGTCTTAAGATCGAGTCCAAGAGCGAGTGGAGATAACATCAGATAATGCTCCTCTTGAAATTTCTGTGATTAGTTTGCATCTGTAAATCAAGCACGTATGCTCTGAGGCTTGCCATTCTGGTATAAGATCTCATCAGAAGCTTGATCTAGGTGTGGTGTGTTCATGTAGTGCCGACCTTCGCAATCCGAAGGCTATCTACAAGTGTCTGTAACTATCAACTCCAATGTATATTCATCTTACAGTAATAGTAACTATTGTCATCTCTGTGTGTATCTTGTTAATCTTTGTTATAAGTCGTTTGTTAAAACGTGAGTTTTGTGGTATTATTCATGATTATACTTCAAGTGGAGAAGCTTAGTATGCTGTTCAGATCCGTGGGCGCAGTTGGTAATTTCAAGAGGAGCATTATCTGATGTTATCTCCACTCCCTCTTGGACTCGATCTTAAGACATAGATGTCTTCAAGCAATTCTGATGCGATCATTTAGCACGAACCCATGACGCAAAGCATATTAAGCTTTTCAGACTTACAGACTCAGACTATGAAGCCGAGTGGACTACTTTCTCAAGACTCCAGACACTTCAGACTTGCAGAGCTCACTACTAGCTCAATGCGACTCAATGAACAAAATGACCCGATGATCTCAAATGAGCCGGAGGGGTCTTATTTATACAAAATCAGTCGGTCACCCGGTGACAATGAACTGGCACTTACCGGTCAAAAAGTAGATCCGGTTACCAAAACCTACACTAATAGGTCAAAACTGAATCATCCGGGGCGACAAGTGGGGACACCCACCGTCGTTATCTCATCCCTTAACTAGCCAGAGGCATTACAAGGACCCAGAATCTTCTGTCATGGATGACAGACTCTCGACATAGTACAAATTGGAACATGAATTGGCCCACTTGAGTTTATTCCCTATACTATTACATAGACGAGCATTAATCCGGCCGTCGTCGGAAACAATGTGAGGAAAACCTAGCTGACTCAGGCTTCAGAGGGTTCACCACAGCTTTCAATCCCAGCCGTCTCTTCCTTGTAACATGAGATCTATTTCGGAGTCATCAGAATCATATTCATGACGTCCAAATAGTACATCTTCGTCTAATTCTCCGTAAGGCACAGGAGATGGAGGTGGATATAGGAACTGACTGAAACAACATTCAATATCCGAACCTTTAAATAAAGGATTCGGCTCACATATGAACTCTCCTCTGAAATGTGAAGTAACTTTATAGTCTGGTGGGATTTCTCTGGTAGTAACTCTGGACTCTATGTGCTCTCCAGCAATGGATCTTCTGATAAACTGTTGCTGAACATAAATTCTATTACCGAGTGGTTCGTATGTCCCTCCTTCGTGAATCAACTTAAACTTAAACCACTGGAAGTTCTGGTGAGCAACTTCAAGATCAGCTTTCATGTGTAGGATGAAGTTTGCACGCCGATTTTTCGAATCATTTCTTGGACAGAAGGTATCCAAGAAAACATCAGTCCACCCAGACCAGGCTTGATTGTATGCTAAATCAGCAAGGTCTGCGCAGATGATGATGCTGCCTCTTTCTCTGCAGTATTGGAGAATAAGGTTGTATGATGTCTAGGTGAGACGGCCATCACACAGATCAACATATTTTTCTCCATCTTTATCCTCGCCGATCCATAATTCTCTACATTCTGAAATCTTCGGATATGCATCACTAAAGCTCTGGAATGCTTCTTTCTCCCATCGCTCTAGGATCTGCAACTTGCATGGCGATGTCTGGATGTTTTTCACTAAGGTGAGCTGCAAGAATCTCTTTGCTTCATCAACTGAAGCATACTCCAAAGAATCGATTCTGACTTCTTTGGGGAAGGTACTGTCCCAAGGCAGGATGAACAATCCTTCTTTCTCGATCAGCTCTTCAGGTGTCTTCGGCGCACGAGCGATCCTTTCTTCTGCTACAACTACTTCTGATGTAGTTGGCGGGCTTCCTCAGCTGTAGAGGTGATCATATAATTCTTTTCTCATCTGAGCCTCTGTCATGGGAGATTTTCCTTTTGCAGGATCCCTTGGGGGATCATTCTTCTCATCTCCAGCTCCTGAACTACTATCTCTGGCAGAAAACATCTTTAAGGCCTTCGGCTCTGTCTTCTGTGCTGATTCCCTGGTTAACATATCAGCCAAGAAATTTAAGTAATCGGGCTTATAAACAATTTCATAATCAAAAGAACTTAACCAAGAAAACCATTTTAAGATTCTACTAAAGTTTTCAGCCATTAAACTCTCATTCTTGAATATGCCAGGCATGATCTTCAAGTCTGTTCTGACGATGAACTTCACAGGTTTCAAGAACAACTTGAAATGCTTAACAGTTTTCTTCACAGCCAAAATTTATTTATGGCTTTACGGATACTTGAGTTCGGCTCCTTTGAATGTGCCGGATCCATAGCCACATATATGTTCTATGTCATTAATGTCTTCCAATAGGACACCACCCCATGTGGATGGATATGCATCTGTCTCTATGATGAGCTGGCCATTTCCCGTAGGCAGAGAAAGGGGAGGCAGTTTTATGACTTTAAGCTTTATCTATATCGGACTGCATCCGTCATTTCTGCAAACCACTTAGGCAGGTTTTTCTTTAATCTCTGCTGCAGAACTTTGATATATTCGGCCTGGCCTTTTTAGAAGGGCCAAATGTACTTCAGAGATCCTAAGAATCTCTGCAACTGCGTCTTGTCTAAGATTTCATTAGGAAACTTCAGAGATCCTAAGAATCTCTGCAACTGCGTCTTGTCCAAGACACAGTTGCAGAGATTCTTAGGATCTCTGAATAACATTCGGCCCTTCTACAAAGGCCAGGCCGAAGATATCAAAGTTCTGCAGCAGAGATTAAAGAAAAACTTGCCTAAGTGGTCTGCAGAAATGACGGATGCAGTCCGACAGATAAAGCTTAAAGTCATAAAACTGCCTCCCCTTTCTCTGCCTACGGGAAAAGGCCAGCTCATCATAGAGATAGATGCCTCTTAATCCACATGGGGTGGTGTCCTGTTGGAAGCCATTAATGACAGAGAACATATATGTGGCTACGTATCCGGCACATTCAAAGGAGCCGAACTCAAGTATCCATCAAGCCATAAAGAAATTTTGGCTGTGAAGAAAACTGTTAAGCATTTCAAGTTGTTCTTGAAACCTGTGAAGTTCATCGTCAGAACAGACTTGAAGATCATGCCCGGCATATTCAAGAATGAGAGTTTAATGGCTGAAAACTCTAGTAGAATCTTGAAATGGTTTTCTTGGTTAATTTCTTTTGATTATGAAATTGTTTATAAGCCCGGTTACTTAAATTACTTAGCTGATATGTTAACCAGGGAATCAGCACATAAGACATAGCCAAAGGCCTTAAAGATGTTTTCTGTCGGAGATAGCAGTTCAGGAGCTGGAAATGAGAAGAATGATCCCCCAAGGGATCCTACAAAAGGAAAAGCTCCTATGATACAGGTTCAGATGAGAAAAGAAGTATATGATCACCTCTACAGCCGAGGAAGCCCGTCAACTACATCAGAAGTAGTTGCAGCAGAAGAAAGGATCACTCGTGCACCGAAGACACCTGAAGAGCTGATCCAGAAAGAAGGATTGTTCATCCTGCCTTGGGACAATACCTTCCCCAAAGAAGTGAGAATCGATTCTTTGGAGTATGCTTCAGTCGATGAAGCAAAGAGATTCTTGCAGCTCATCTTAGTGAAAAACATCGAGACATCGCCATGCAAGTTGCAGATCCTAGAGCGATGGGAGAAAGAAGCATTCTAGAGCTTCAGTAATGCATATCCGAATATTTCAGAATGCAGAGAATTATGGATCAGTGAGGATAAAGATGGAGAAAAATATGTTGATCTATGTGATGGCCGTCTCACCTGGACATCATACAACCTTATTCTCCAATACTGCAGAGAAAGAGGCAGCATCATCATCTGCGCAGACCCTGCTGATTTAGCATACAATCAAGCCTGGCCTGGGTGGACTGATGTTTTCTTGGATACCTTCTGTCCAAGAAATGATTGGGAAAATTGGCGTGCAAACTTCATCCTGCACATGAAAGCTGATCTTGAAGTTGCTCACCAGAACTTGCAGTGGTTTAAGTTTAAGTTGATTCACGAAGGAGGGACATACGAACCACTTGGTAATAGAATTTATGTTCAGCAAAAGTTTATCAGAAGATCCATTGCTGGAGAGCACATAGAGTCCAGAGTTACTACCAGAGAAATCCCACTTGACTATAAAGTTACTTCACATTTCAGAGGAGAGTTCATATGCGAGTCGAATCCTTTATTTAAAGGTTCGAATATTGAATGTTGTTTCAGTCAGTTCCTATATCCACCTCCATCTCATGTACCTTACAGAGAATTAGACGAAGATGTACTATTCAGACGTCATGAATATTATTCTGATGACTCCGAAATAGATCTCATGTTACAAGGAAGAGACGGCTGGGATTGAAAGCTGTGGTGTACCCTCTAAAGCCTGAGTCAGCCAGGTTTGCCTGACATTGTTTCCGATGACGGCCGGATTAATGCTCGTCTGTGTAATAGTATAGGGAATAAACTGACGTGGGCCAGTTCATGCTCCACTTTGTACTATGTCGAGAGTCTGTCGGCCATGACAGAAGATTTTGGGTCCCCGTAATGCCTCTCGCCAGTTAAGGGACGAGATAATGAGAGTGGCTGTCCCCACTTGTCGCCCCGGATGATTTAGTTTTGACCTATTAGTGTAGGTTTTGGTAACCGAATCTACTTTTTGACTGGTAAGTGCCAGTTCGTTGTCACCGGGTGACCGACTGAGTTTGTATAAATAAGACACTTCGGGCTCATTTGAGATCATCGGGTCATTTTGGTCATTGAGTCGCATTGACCTAGTAGTGAGCTCTGCAAGTCTGAAGTGTCTGGAGTCTTGAGCAAGTAGTCCGCTCAGCTTCATACTCTGAGTCTTTAAGTCTGAAAAGCTTAATATGCTCTGTGTCATGGCTTCGTGCTAAATGATCGCATCAGAATTGCTTGAAGACATCTATGTCTTAAGATCGATTCCAAGAGCGAGTGGAGATAACATCAGATAATGCTCCTCTTGAAATTTATGTGATTAGTTTGCATCTGTAAATCAAGCACGTATGCTCTGAGGCTTTCCATTCTGGTATAATATCTCATCAGAAGCTTGATCTAGGTGTGGTGTGTTCATGTAGTGCCGACGTTCGCAATCCGAAGGCTATCTACAAGTGTCTGTAACTATAAACTCCAATGTATATTCATCTTACAGTAATAGTAACTATTGTCATCTCTGTGTGTATCTTGTTAATCTCTGTTATAAGTCGTTTGTTAAAACATGAGTTGTGTGGTATTATTCTTGATTATAATTCAAGTGGAGAAGCTTAGTATGCTGTTCAGATCTGTGGGCACAGTTGGTATTATTATCTGAGGTGCATGCAATTACCAAGCTGTCTTGTAATAATCTTCCACTTATTTCCTTCCTGGTATACCAATAATATAGGTTTTTATACGTTGTAACACTAAATATTTTGCCGGGTTTGTTTGTATGATTATAATATATCTTCCTCTTTATCAATGTAACATTCTCTGTCTCGCGTTTCGAATCAACGTGGAGACATTGTCATTAATAAACTTTAAGTTACGAGCCCTAAGATTTGACTGCTCAGAGATATTGTCCAAATTAATTTGAAATATCGATTTGATTATTGGCTTTAACCCGAATCTTCCGTTGTTTATTGATTTGACTAGGAGCTCCAACCCTAATCTTCTAAAATTTAAAGTCAAAATAAAATTTGTTTGGTAACTTATTTCGATACCGAATATCAAGCAAAACCTGAAGGATTCTTAAAACCCTAGATTTGTCCCATCTTGGAAAGATGCGTGTTATAGAAATTGTGGGATTCTAAATGACTAGATACTTTTGTTTTGAAATTTCTGAAATTATGGATATCCCTAAATCATTTATTAGGGAAATCTTCAAATGAGAGTTGTATTTTGGTTAAATTTACTTTCTGGTTAATAAAAGATGGTTTTAAATGATACATTGTCCATAAAAATAAAATATTTGGTTAAATTTACCTGATTGTGTAATAAAATGTGGTTTTAATTGATACAATGTTCCTAAATCTTTCATAAAAAAAAATGAATAATAAATGCTTAATAAAATATATTTTTCAAAAAGGGGGCAGCTCACAAGTGCCATGTAAATCAAGGAATGCTGTAAAGGAGGTGGCCCCACATTGACTAGCAAGTGCTGTGTAAGTCAAGGAATGTTGTAAACAAGGTGGCCCCATACTTGCCGGCTGTGTGGACCCACAAAACAGAATGTTGTAAAAGAGGTGGCCCATGCTTGCCGACTGTGTGGACTCACCCGAACACTTACTGATTCCCCAATAAAAATACAATATTTTTTTCAATGATAAAAACTTTATTTGTTAGGAGGGTTGTTTATAAGCTTGATATTTTTATGAAGACTAATATAATTTTGATGTTATCTTTGGTTTGGTTTTGGTTTCAAGGGAGTAACAAGACAAATTTTTTAATATGAAAAAATATCAATTTTTTTTTATTATTATGGTGGCCATTTAAATAAAGATATTAATTTTTATTTTAGTATTTATTTTATTAAATGTTATTTATTCTTATTATATTTAAATAAATTTTAGAACTTTATAATTTTTTTTTAAATGACAATTTTTTGGGGAAAAATATTAAAATTTATCATTGAAATACTTATGTATTAAATTACTTTAAAGTTTTTAGAATATTAAAAATAGTTTTTCAATTCCAATCTTTTGGTCACACACCTCCAAAATCCATACACACACAAACACACACATCATTAAACTCTTTAATTATGGGTTGTGGATTGAGCTTTGCCTTTCAAGTTTTTGAAATAGCCTTTCGTTGTTATCCTTTAGTAATTGTGGATTGTGGATTTCGTGATGCCTTTCAACTTTTTCGAATTAGCATTATGCATTTATCCTTCCATAGTTGTGGATTGCGTATTGTGGGTTTCCTGTTAACTTTTTCAAAATAACCTTCGAAAAACCGTCTTTCCACACTTAGAGGTATGTGTGTTAAGACCTTGGAGTTTGTTTATAAATGATTATGGATCACATTGAATGGCCTTACAACCACATTGTTATGAAATGTATTTCTAATAATTGATATGGTTCAATGGTGTGATTCGCGTTGCGACCCATACGGTATTTAGATCTTGGAAAAGAAATATTTGGTCCTTTGTTCATCAACTGAAATCACAGTTATGAAGTAAGTGTAAGCGTTTCGGGTGAAAATCATTTTTAGATCTGAATGTTTATGTTTAGAGAAACTCGGTTGCCATCTCAGAAGGACTTATTTCCATGCGTTGGTTTTGGAAAAAAACATTTTTAAGAGGATATTTGGGCGTTTTTATTAATAAATTATAGCCTTGATTATAATTTTTCCTTGACTTTAATACCCATATGTTTAAGTTGGCGAAACACAAACTTTGAATCAAATATGAGTAGATTAAGTGATAAGTAAATTTGAATTTGGTTGTAGTTTTCTTAAGGGTATGTGTATCATGTAGATTCAATTTGTTTTCTAAAATGTAATGTCCCCAAAACTTGAAAAAAAATATTATAGGCTAGTAAAAACTACCGAGAGAGGATCATTATTACTCATGTGAAATTACATGCGCTACTTAACTTTCGATCTCTTCAGAAACTGCTCATACTCTCTTGTCCATTTAGTGATTATTAGTTTGTTTACTTCTTATGTTTTAATTCTATGATTTAAACTATTTGTACATCTTAGTTATTACTGTCGGTGAGTTAGTGAATTGTATAGTTCATTGATTTACTTCTGCACATTTGTTCTTTGTTTATTAAGTATAAACTAACTTAACTTTGTTGATGGGAATAAAGTGGTGGAGTGGCAGGACTAGTTATCCCATGAAGATATGAGAGGTAAGGTATTTCTTGGTTACACAGGCTTACTTAGTTCAATCAAACTAAGGCACCTTTCTCTTTTGTTTACGCATTTCATTACTTGAGATGTGATTAGATGTATAGTGTGTTGATAGCCTTGGTAGTCGATAACCTACTACTAGTTATTATGTTTCCTAGTGCCTTGTTTTCTTTTAACTTGGTAAGTGTTGTTATCGTCAATTTAGCCATTACGACTAAATTTCCTATACATTGATTATTCTTCATTATGGTCTTAAATTCGTCATTTTTAGACGTCATCAATATATTTTCGGGCTATGTATATTTTTACTATATATTTTATTTTAACATTTCTTATGTTCTTTTATTGGAAGGTTATCAGTGGTTTGAATGCCGAGCTTTGGATTGATAATTCGAGAGATTTACATGGAATACTTTGTATGCCATGGTGCTTAAGCCTAAACACCTTGAAACTATGGTATTAGACCCTAAGTTCTAAAACTATGGACTAAAATTTATCTACATTCCTAAGCAGAGGTCTTAAACTTGAACTAGCGCAACCTATGACTAAGTATTATGGTAATGCTATCATAGAGCAAGATTTGTAATGTGACAACGTTAATGTTTAACGTTTAGGGTGACATAGTATATGGTATAAACCACATGTTCCAGGGTTTAAGTGATGGTATGAAGGGTGGTGATAATCGATACTTTGTAACAAGTCGTGACTGTGGGAGTGGGTTTGTGGAAACGTTAAAGGACTCCAACCTATTGCATTTGATGCTTGTGAAAAAGTGTGATATTCTTTCCCTTAGGCTTGGCTCACGATGGACATGTATTACATTTGAAATTTGGGGTTTCATTGTTTGGCTCTATGTAGAGGTATGGCCATGGAGGCGACTTCCCGCTTGTGAAGGTAAGCCCGCATGAAATCCTAATCCTGCATATTAATTTGGTTTACAGTTTAAGAAATTGCACACTCCTCATCCCCATTTGATTGTTGCTTGTAGGTGTAGAAAGGGATGGAGGGCAGCATGGCTATAGCACAGTTGGCTCCCAGCATTTCATTAGTGGCCATGGTAAGCCTGTTCATCGATTTAATGCTTGTCACCCTTCAATCTTGTGGGAGAGCTATGTTTTGCATGGTTGTTTTGGCTGGGGCTTGATGCTGTAGCGAAATCAATTTTTCCTTCAGGCTTTGAGTAGAGACTTGGTAATTTTTAATGTTGAGGCGGTATGCCGTGAAGTGTTTCTTACTCCATTCAGCTATGTGTAATGTTAATTTTTGGTTATGTAAAATGTTAATGTTATGGTTTTGGGATTTTAAAACCATGGGCTGCACCATTGCAAGCAATGGTGCCATAGCCCATTGGCACATCTGTGTAAAACCTTGCTCTCAGCCTTTAATGGCGATTGTGTATAGACTTTTGGGAAAGTCTATGCAAATAGATGTAAGTGTTGGTTTTTTTATTATTTGTAAAGGTTTATGGTGTATGAGATTCCCTCATGCATTCTTATTTAACTCTGTATTTTAAGTGGGGTTTTTAACGGACATAGGCATACACCTTACCGGATGCTCTGTGTGTAATTGTTGTTTATTAGTTTGATAAATGTAATAGTTCGATAGCATGGGTAAAATTCATGCCTTCAATGCCATGAGCCTTCCCACGCTGTTGTGATCGCTTGCAGTTTCATTGCTTACAACATCTGGTTCTTATGTGATATTTGGACTGTGTTTTAAATCGTTGTTTGACCTTGGTCATGACTTATGTGAGCACTGTGTATTAAAATTTTAGTGGGTTTCATGGAGGCCAGGATATGCAGACCGTCGATGGCACTCGTTGGTTTTAAATAACTTGGACTCTGTATTAAAATGTTTAGTGGCCGAGGCCGTGCTGTAGCTAGAGACTTACGACCTCTCTTCTAGCATAGGCATTTTAATTATATGGCAATGGTGTGAGTCATGGCCTCCGTTATTAAACATATGAGCTTCATCCTTTTGGGTTAGGGCGATTTCAAACTCAGAAATATTTTATAAGAAATAATAAAAATGGTAATACGAATTTACTTTATGGATTTGGTTATGCGTTTGATTATGGTGATGATTTATGTTACGGTTCTTATTGTGGATTTTAATTATGTTTAAGAAATGAAATTGTAACCTATGCAGGTCGATACCATGACCACTCTTTATTTAAAAATGACCTCTTTTTATTAACATAGAGTTGTATGAATGTTACTTGATGAAACTTTTAGATGGATATTTAAAATGGATCTTATATGGGACTATTTAAAAAATATAATGTATGTGAACTATGGTGTTTTAATATGAATGTTAATACTGTAGGTTTTATAGAAGAGTCTTGATGAGGAGCCAATGGATGGTCATGATATCCCTCTCATTATTATTAATGATGTTTTATTTATGTGGGATATTTTTAATGCAATTTGTAATATGATTACAGACCTTGAAAGGTCTTGGATGGGTTATTTATTTTTTTTAGAAATAAATGCATAGATAGTTTTGATAGAGATTTATACCTAATAGCCTTACTTACTTATATATATATATATATATATATATATATA
>LPNX011039468.1:0-19976 GCA_001517045.1 Pseudotsuga menziesii
ACTAGTGATGTGGGGCATGCCACCAAAAGTTCAAAGTGTTGTATAAACCTAAAAGTAGAGAACATAAAATTAAAAAGCAAAAGCATAAAGCTAAAAAAACCCACAATTTTATTCAACGGTGCTGGTCCAACCAAAAGACATTATCTTGCTGAAATGATTTACCATTAAAGATAATTGATTTTCATATTAATTCTTTAAAATAAAATCTAAAATATAATATTAATGGATTAATTTTATCATGATTACGCTTGTTATTACAAATCAAATTAAATTTGGTTGGTTGCTATTGTTTGGTAAGCAAATTGTATATTGGATTTTTCATATATTTTTTAATGAAGTTAGCTGTAATTTGAACCTATACCAAAAAAATATTATTTTTATTATTATTTTCTAAAATAATTGTTTAATTTATTTTAATAATATATTAATATAACCAAAATTCTTATCAATCAAGTAAAATTATAAATTTTTATTAAATTCTTATAAATTTAAAAAAAAATTAAAGTAAAAATTAATTAAATGTATATTTTAAAATAAAAATAAATAAATTTCCACTTTGTAGTGTTCAAAATGTCAACAAAAAATATCATACATTGCAAATACAAAAAATAATATAAATTTTTCAGAGCTTCTTCTTGTGCTTACTCCATAGTTGAACCCATAACTGAATTAAAATTTAATTTACTTTTTTTTTTCTTTTTATTATATTTTTATAAATAAAATATATCACTTAAAAAAATATTAATATTTACATCAAATAAAAAAAATTAGATGTGGATATTAATATTTTGTATTTACTCTGCATCACTTCAACTACAATGTAGTGTAAATAAGATGTGGAGTGATGAACCTTGTAATATAATGTTAAATAGGTTAAATCAAAATAAAAGCATTTGTCATTATCATATTATTTTGTATTTACTCTATATCATTTCGACTACAATGTAGTGTGAATAATATGTGGAGTGATGAAAGTTGTAATATAATGTTAATAAGTTGTTTTGTAGCAGAGGCGGGCCTCTGAAGCTCTTTTATGATTTCTTTCTAAACCAAACTCAATTAAAACAAAGTATTTTATGGTATTTTCTTTGAGTAACTCTCTTTTATTGAATAATTCAGCTAACATGGTCCTATTCATTACTTTGCTACGAAGAGTATAAAGAGTATGTATCTTATCCCTCTCTATGTTCATACTTCATAGTTATTTTACTTTTATGATTTACTCATATTTAGTAGAAAGTCTTTTCTTTTGTGCATTTACACTTTTAAGTAAACCACATCCTTTGTTCTTTCTTTTTTGTCAAGTTCAATATTATTTGGTATAGAGCTATATCAGGGGTTTTTAGAAATTTCTAAATTATACACTTACTTCACAGCTTTTGTTAGCAATACATGGGTAGTCTATATACCTCAGCGTTCCAAGTGCAATTATTAGGGGATCAAATTTTCAAGGGTGGATAGATAATGGTTGGCATCTGAAAAATACAAAACCCAGATTTTATTAATATATTGGAATTTGACAATCTTTAGTATAAGCAACAAGATAGTAGATAGATCCATAAATTTATGCAATGTTACTTGATTGTAACATAAGAACTACAAAAACTAACAATCCATTCTCATTTGGATGCGAGAAGAATACAAGCCGATAATGTAATGGCCGATTATGTGAAGAATATGTCTTGTTGTATATGTCCACATCTCCTTGCTTAGCTTGCAACACGGCGTTCTTTTATTGCACCCCTAGGTACAATTGCTAGTTATTGTTTAATTCTACTTTGATAGGTAGCCTTTTAGCTATATCCTCTTGTGATTATGCATCCGGAAGCATGATGGCTAATGTCTCGCACAATGGCCACAACACATTTACCTCCTTAAAACACAAAGAAGAAGTTCCTTAGAGGAAAAGAAGAAGTTCCTCATTTTATGCAGATGTTAGCTAAGAAGTATCCTTTCCTAGCTAAAAATTATTAATATAGTTGTTAGCCCATAAATTAAACTCATAAGAATATTTAGTTTCTTGTACAAAACTTCACCAATAGCTTTTATCCAATAAAGTCTTTGGCAATTTCCTCCTAAAGCTTCGTTTGATAGGCTAGGTATCCCTTTTTGTCAAGTTCATCTTTTATTCTCAAAATTTTCCATTATCCAAACCAATTTATAACTCAATAATTATTATTTTTATTTGAAGTGAGCCTTTTTATATTATATTAAAATCCTTAACTTTTTTTTTTAACAGGAACGGTTATGGAGTTTATTAAAAATCAGCAATAGATTGCTGTAGAAAGAAACATGACAACATTCACCTCGCTACCACTTCGATCAGTCAATGACCATCCGAGGAGCTAAGGAGGAATATCACTTTGCACAACCGAATTAACTATTAGACCATTAAGATCCGCATCTATGGCTTTATTGGCTGCCATGTCCGCCAAGGCGTTAAGATCTCTTAGAATATGATAGAATCTAATCTTTCGAAACAGCTTGGAAATGGACCTAATTCTTCTTGTCAATCTAGCTATCCTATTGTTATCACTTTTTCTTCCTCCATTCACTGCCTGGATGATAATCCTGGAGTCCCCAAATACCAAGACTTCTTCAACATTTTTAACCAGCAATTGTTTTAGGCCTTGCCATAACCCATAGGCCTCCGCTATATTATTAGTTTCATAACCAATATTCCAGCTGTACTCCACCTCGACTTCCCTGTCAGGATTGATGATGACTCCACCTCCTCCAGCCTTCCCTGGGTTCCCTTTGGAAGCCCCGTCAAAGAAGAGCTTAAAAATTTTCCTCTCTTTCAGCCAATTGCCGAACTGAGAATTATCCATCCTGATCTCCCACGCCTCCAGTTTCCTAGCAGCAACAAATTTATCAGCCAGGGGTTTGAAATTTCGCGTCCACTCTTTTTCTTTTTCGGTTAGAGTACCTTTATTTCTCAGAATCTTTGAGATACTAATAACCTCCATAACCAATGCCTAAATTTTGACTGCTATCTTACACGTGGGTTTCTTTTTATCCTGAAATATCCTGTAATTCCTTTCGTTCCATAAACACCAGCATATCAATTTTGGGATTTTAAGCCAGCAGCTTCTCACGCCCCTCTTCTCAATCAGCTCGCCCTGGTACAGTTGTTCCCAATTGTTAAAGCAGTCGTGTATATTCTCCGACATCCTCCTTAATCCTCCCCAGCTATCTAGCACGTCCTTCCACACTGAATTGGCATAAGAGCACTGAAAAAATAGGTGCGTTATGGTTTCTCCAGTGGTTGCACACAAGGGACATCTGAATGGGCCAGCAATCCCTTTCCTTTCCAAATTCTCGCCTATTAGAATTTTTCCATGCAGCAGCGTCCAAGTAAAGAGGTCGATCTTGGGCATCGTGGAGTTGGTCCAGTTATAATTCCAGATTTTGGGATTGCCAGGGACGTTAAAATCAGCAGAGAAGCGTTGGTATCCTTCAGAGGTGGTGTAATTACCTGATTGATCTCCCCATCCATGCTTGTCCCTTCTATTTTGGCAGAGTGGGGCGATCCCAGCCAGGTGGTCGAGGAGCCAGGTGGTCGAGGAGCTGTGACTTCTCTTCATCAAGATCCTCTGGGAAATCCGGCAAATTCCAGCCAATCCATCGTTTGCCCTCAGAATTCTCCCACTTGGAAATGTCCCAGACCGTTGTCATCCCCAGCGCGTCCATCCTTTACTGCAGGCGAGGTAGCTGTGGAGGAATCTTACCTAGAACAGAGTCATTCCAAATATTAATGAGTTTCCCATTGCCTGGGACCCAGTGCAGACCACCAATGAACTGAGGCAGCGCCTTGAGACAGATTTTAAATAACGAAGGCCCAGTTCACCATATTTGAAATTTGGATCGTATTTCATTTTAAACTTTTGCTATTAAAAGTAAACATAACCATTAAATTCGAACCTTTGTCCTCCTTATACAGCCACCGCCTTGCCTGCAAGTGGTTTTATTTCTACAATATCAAATTTGGCAACAAGGTTTCTAACTTTCTAATGATTATTTTAAACATAACTTTCGTAAAAGCCATTGTTATAAGATGCTATTTGCACTCTGCACAGTGAAACGAAGACCAAGAATATGATTTGAAGAATATGCTTTTGCTGCCTTAAAGATAGTCCGGTTACTGGCACTATCTGTATATTATGGAAAGATTAAGAGCCGTGGTATAGGCCCACGCTTAAGTGGGTTTGGTCGCCATCACGAATCGAGCGGCTAGGTCGAATCCAGGGTCGTTGCAGGAATCGAATCGGTTCCCAGTGACTTTTATTATTTTATAGTTTGATTTACATTTTTTAATTCTAAATGGTATTTATTGAATTAGGGTTGTTTTATTGGGTGGACCAACACCTTAGTTGTTTGAACTATATATATATATATTAATTTTTTGGGATATATTTGTTGATTTTAATTTTCTTAATAAATGATCATATAATTTATATATATATAAATATTGAATTTTATTTAAAAATAGCAATAAATTTAATTGATAACATTAATATTTTATAATTTAAATATAGAAACATAATTTTTTTATAAAAATAAAAGGTTACAAAATTAATTATAATTTTTGAAGGTTTTATAAATTAAATTTTTTTTTATTGAATTATATGAAGGGATCACATTTTTTTATATGTAATTTTATTATTATTTAAAATATATTTATGTAATTTTATTATTATTTAAACTATATTTAGATGAGTTGTTTAGAATTTAAAAATCACAACTTATATAAATATTATATATTTAGTATTGTTTTTTATATATATTAGGATTTTACTTAGAGACTTTCTAGCTTAAACAATTCTCAACCACTTGAGCTAATCAACTGTGCTTTAGTATTGTTCTTTATATATAAATACGATGTTCTATTTATATGTAGAATGTTTATATTTCTATTTGATAATGGTGATGAGGATGATTATTAACTTTTAATTTTGTGTATTCTTAAATATTTAAGAGAAACACTTCTAGATCAAGAGAGTTGTGATGAGTTAAAAAGTTAGGAAGGTAGGCATTGTATGACATTCTATGAGAACATGATTTTCTTCTTCAAGATGCCAAATTCTTTCATCCCACTAAGTTTAAGGAATTGTGTAGCACATTGTTTATTATGTAAGTGTCTCTTCTTTTAGCGATGTTGATTTGATCACCTCCTTATAATATTTTAAGTTCTCTTGTCCTTTAATTCTTTATTGCGTCACAATTTCTTGAATGTTCATGTAATATTAGTTTTAATATTATCACTAGAGTATGAAACTATCTTAGGAAGCCACTTGTACTATCTTTTCATAGTCTCAAAGAGGAGTTTCTTCTTATCCAAAAGCCAAAGGTCCCCTAATTTAAAATTGTTTTCAAGTCTAAGTATTCTATCCTCCATTATTCATTTTCTCAATACTATACCTCCAATTAAACTTGTGATAAAAAATCAATTCCTCTAAATTATTACATAAATCTACTCTAAGTGGTCATTTAACTTAACTTACTTTAGGGCATGTACAATCTCTACAATCTCTTAACTTAATGCAGGCCATGTACAATCTGTGCATTCTATACAATCTTTTTATTCCTTTGTCACCATTTTAATAATATATTTATTCACATAATTTCTTTAACAATCACTCCTTTCAAAATTCAAAATTTAGAATTAATACATAATATTTAAATATGACATTTCTTTTAATATTTAGCCATCATCAGCCATCTTCATTTCTTTTAAGACTTCTCATTAGCACATAATATTTAGGTATTGGATTCCTTAGAATATGAACCATAAATATGGATGAATTTTAACTATACCACATAATTGAAATAAATATTGAACGAAATTCCAATATAAAAAATTACAAATTGAAGATTCTTAGACAGGCTTTATGGTTGCAGTTGGCCATACACAACTTGTTGTTAACGCTTATGTTTCTGCGAATTTAATTCGCCATCCGATATCGTATAAAATACTTTTCTTTCTATCGCTTGCTTTACGTTAGTTAGTTTCGTTGAACCCGACGACCCCACAGTGCTGCTAAAAAGAAATGTTGAGAGTTTCCAAAAAGAAATAACTTTCTCCTTGTTGGCTCGAAAAAGGTATAGAAAAGAAAGACACGACACGAGTGACTGAGATTGCAAACCTGATTTTCCGGATTGTCCACATTTTGAGACATTCAAAACGGGTGAACTCTCTATGGAAATCAATAATATTTGAGATTCATCATATGACATTGTTGTTTTTTATTAAGTTAAGTTCAACGCACAAAATGCATTCCATGTCATATTGGAAAGTTAGTCGATGAAAATAAATCTCAAGAACACACTCACATTAGTCAAGGAAGCCATTGTTCTTTTCAAGAGGTATTTTTATGGAAATATTTTCGTGCCTAACTCGTGCTTAGTGAACTTCTATACGAATTCGCATATTAAATTATTTGAAAACAATACTTAAATAAGTTTTAAATAAGTTTGTGTGGGTTAAATAAGTGGTGGTTGGGGCATTGGGCTATCATTGTTTCTACCTATGTTTAAAAAATATGACCATATGTACATGATACCTACGATTGCCATAATCTTTATCTTATTGGCATCTAAACAATACCTATAATCTTTTTATCTTAAGGGCATCAAAATAGTTTAAAAAATAGTATGTATAATCTTTTATCTTATTGGGATCGAAATTTTATTTAAATTATGCTGACATATATCTTTTTATGAAAAGTTGAAGGTTCCATTTTCTTGTGATGGGTGTTGGTTTGGATTTGATACTAGAGACATGAACAAAAATTATGTATGGGTGTTGGTTTGGATTTGATACTAGAGACATGAACAAAAATTATGTATGGGTATTCTTTATTTGATTGGAGATTCCATTTTTCTAATAAGTATGAGCAAGGTTAATAGCTGGCTTGGTATCGTTGTTCTAAATTTCTCTTAGCTATCGATAACACTTTTATTACTTTACATCCCTAAACAAAACAAACAAGATATCGCACACAGCTCGTATTCAACTTTTTATTTTTCCAAAATTAGAGTAAAATGATCTTGTGTCGAACTATAAGACCCATCATTGAATACAATTACTAGAATATGAATACATTGTTTATGTTCCAAAATTTATTTTAAGCATGAGCATATAACTATTTCATGCTTGAATGCTAAGGATCATCTCGATAAAAAGTGGAAGGTGTTGGAGATAATGTAGAAATGATAGCCACTTTACTTGTGATTAGGGTTGATGTGTACTTTCCATGTGTAGCATGTAGAGGTTTGAAATCCACATTTCTTGGATCTAAGATTTGGTTTGTTGTAATAGTTTTTAACTATATATTGTAATAATTCTTTATGTGATAATCAAATTGGTTTTGACATTGTTCTTGTGTGTATGAGAGTGAGCATTTGTGCTATATCCTCTCTTTGCCTCTCTTTGCAACATTTAAGTTGGTATCAAAACAAAAGTGACCTGCTTAAGAGACATTTGTGGCTTGTTGTGAGACCCCTTATGGCCTGCTGTGAAAGCCTTGTGGCTCACTGTCAGTGTTCTGATTTCCTGGAGATTCGTGGAGATCGTATTCCAGCTGGTGTGATTAGAGGCCTGGTGTCGCTGGAGGAATTGTTGCATGTCCTTGGAGCCCGTGCTGGTAAAAGAGTCATGGAAGAAGTTGTGTGTAGTAGCTGTGCAAACTCAAGAGACGCTTGTGAATTACAGTGAAATTTCCCATTGATAGTCGTTGATGTGAAATCGTGTAGTGGATCATCGTTTGGCTTATTAAATCCCAGTGCATCCAAAAGTGGAGCCGTTGTTGTAACAAATAAAGGCTCTTGAAGCTGAAAATTCTTGGTATGATTTGCCTGCAAAGGGAATACTGATACCACTATTTGAATGAGTTGCAGTTGGTCATTGAGATAGAAGACGCATGCCTGGGATGAGAAGAGGTGGTTTCTCTTGAAATCGCTACCATCCTCACTACAAATTGATTGTTGCCGCGTGCAAAGAAGGTGACTACGCTACTAGAAGAGGAGCCCGTGCTACCAGACGAGGGTTGTTGTGTGTATGAGAAACTCGTTAGTTGTTGTTAGTTGCCTCAAAGCATTGTGTGTGGAGACATGTGGAAACACTGGTTCAATGCGATTGTTATTGGGATGTGAAAGTCCTAAGGACATAGTAAGGAGAAAAATCCATTGTAGAGGAGCCATTAGTTAAAATGATTGACGTGAACCACTATGGAAGGAGTCTCCTATTGTTTCATTACAGATTGTGTGAAGAGGCCGCCCGGGGACTGAGTGCCTCCTGGTGATTGAATGTAAGTTGAGCAATATGCCAATTGGGACCTGCTGGGAGATGTTGTTGTTGTATTTGTTTCTAAATTGAAGTTCTTCATCTTCAGATCAGGTAGAAAAGAGGTAAAAATGGCAAATCCACGTCTTGTTGATTATTATATAAATGAAGCTTCCAAATTAAATGGTTAAAATTATGTCAACTGTAAATTCAATCTTATGATTATTAAATGGTTAAAATTATGTCAACTGTAAATTCAATCTTATGATTGTTCTTGAATCCTATAATGCTTGGTCAATTGTGTCTAGTAACGAGGTGAAGCCTACAAATGGTGCATTACTTCAAAATTGGAATAAGAGAGAGTCAAAATCTAAGGTGACATTGCGGATGTCTGTCAAAGACAATATAATCCTGCACACCAGAAACTGTGAGATGCTGCCTAAGGCGACATGGGACATGTTCAAAGGTTTGTACGAAACAACTGATGCAAATTGGGTATTGTTTCTCAAAACTAAATTGTTGTCAATCAAACTGGAAGCTAATGAAGGGGTGAGCAAATTTATTTCTCGCATTAAAGATATGAGTGATAAATTGGGAGATATAGGTAAAGTTAAAGAGAGTACTGATTTAGTAACCATCACTCTGAAAGGCCTAGTGCTAGATTACAAAGTGTTTATTTCAGCATTTACAGTGAGAGAGAAGCCCCCGACTTTTGAAGAGCTCACATGGATTCTTATACAAGAAGAAGAAAGGATGAAGAACTATGATCTAGATTCCCAATGTTCAGATCTGGCATTGATCGCAAAAGGAAGACAAGCACACATAGGTAAACCATGGCATACAAACAGCGGCAAGTTTCATACACAACATAAAGGTATGGCACACCTTGATTCTTATAAGAGTAGAAGTGTTGAATGCCATTATTGAGATAAACCAAGACATCGAACTAGAGATTGTTTTCAAAAGAAAAATAATAGAAACATAAATCACAATGGAAATTTTGTGCATAAAAACACCCTAGACAATCATGGATTCAAAAATCTTAGATTGTTTATTTCTGACACATTTCTGAAGTTGCATTGTCTACTGATACGGATGATGAGAATGCATGGTTCATTGATTCAGGCGCATCTTCCCATATGTCATGTAAGAAATAATGGTTTGATGAATATCATGAAAAGATAGATGGCACTCATATTCACTTAGGTGATAACAGATCGCATGAAGTGCAGGGCTATGGAGTGATAAATGTAAATTTACCTAATGGACAAATGAAACAGATCCATAATGTGATGTATGTCCTTGGTATTAAAAAGAACCTAATATATCTTTCTACCATTATTTATAATGACCTAAAAATGGAGTTTGGTAAATATGAGTGTCACATTAAAGACATTCAATATCATTACAAGATTGTTGTTATAGGCTCCCGGTGTGGAGGTTTATATAAGTTGGATTCAAGCAAAAGCAGTCATCAAGCGTTGACATCCAGTGCAATGTCAATAGAGGAACTATGGCATCAAAGGTATGGGCACATGAACCATAATGATCTATTGTTGTTACAAAAGAAATCTATGGTTGAGGGTCTTCCTAAGATTAAGAATGAGAATATTGAATGTTGTGCATGTGCACTTGGAAAACAACACAGGGCCCTAATTCCTGATACATAAAGAGAAAAGACAAACTAATTTGCTTGAGTTAATCCATTCCGATGTATGTGGACCTATGCAAACTAGATCACTTCGTGGTGCATGGTATTTTTTTTTATCTTTGTTGATGATAGATCTAGATATACATAGGTCTATTTCATAGGAAGAAAATGCGATTCCTTTGAGTATTTTAAGGAATTCAGAACCATGATTGAAAAATAGTCAGGAAAATGCATTAAAATCCTCAAATCTGATAATGGGGGTGAATAGGTTTCTAGAGCATTCAAGAGATACCTAAGGATCAAGGAATCCAACAACAATTTACAACTGAGGTACAAAGAGAAAGAATAGAACATTGGTGGAATGTGCACGCAAAATGCTTCAAGGTAAAGATATTTCAAATGGTTTTTGGGATGAATCCATTAATAGTGTTGTTTATTTAAATAATAGAAGTCCAACAAAGAAATTAGAGCTTCAAACACCTTTTGAAGTTTGTATGGCTATAAACCATAAATTAATCATTTACTAGTATTTGGTTGTAAGGCTTTTGCACATATCCCAAAATATGAGAGAAGAAAACTTGATGCAATGTCAATTGAATGTATATTTGTTGGATATTTCACTGATAAAAAAGCATACAAGTTGTTTCATCCTAGCTCACATAAGTTGATTGTAATTAGAGATGTGGTCTTCCATGAGAATGCAAATAAAAATGATAGATTGAATGATTATTATCTTTGGCATATCTTTAATGATAATGATGATTATGTCAAAATAGATGTAATAGTTCAGTAGGATCAAGAATGGGAGAAGGTACAAGAGCAGGTACTAGAGAAGGGTGAAAGCAGCATGAACAGTGAAAGCAACATGAGCAGCAGTGATACTTCGTCTAATGGATATACAATAGAAAGCAAAAGAATAATGGATGGAACGTTTGCAGGAACTATAACACCAAGAAGGTCATATCGACAAACTCATCTTCCCCCAAGGTATAACGACTATGTTTTAATGGCTAATATAATGAATGTCACTGAACCAATGAATTATGAGCAAGCCGAAAACAAAGAAGAATGGGTAAATACTATGAATGAAGAATACAACTCTATAATGAAAAATAAAACTTGGGAATTAACAGCGCCGCATGAGAATAAGAGTCCCATAGGATGTAAATGGTTGTTCAAATCTAAGTTTAAATCGGATGGTAGCATTGACAAATTTAAATCTAGACTAGTTACATAAGGCTATTCTTAAGAGGATTGAATTGATTTTGAAGATACATTTGCACCAGTAGCTAAATTAAATACAATTAGAGTTCTTGTTGCATTGGCTACAAAATATTTAAATAGAAAAACATCAATTAGGTGTTAAGTCTGATTTCTTGAATGGTGAACTAAAAGAGGAAGTGTATTTATTTCACCCTGAAGGTTTTGTACAGAAAGGACATGACCATCTAATTTGTAAATTTAAGAAAGCTATCTATGGATTGAAATAGTCCCCTAGATCATGGTGAATCAAGATTGATTATTTCCTTAGTAAGAAAGGTTTTGTGAAATGTAAAAGTGACCCTAACCTTTATATTAAGAAAGATAAAGAAGGAAATGTATGCTTGATATCCTTGTATGTTGATGATCTCATTGTTATGGGTAGTGCACATAAATTGATTGAAGAAATTAAAAAGCAACTATCACAGGAATTTGAAATGAAATACCTTGGCGAGTTACATTACTATGAATTTTGGAAAGAGTCTCGCTAGACAATGATCACTCAAAGAAAATATATCAAGAAAATTCTGAAATTTTTTTAATATGAGTGAATGCAAAGCAACATCCATTCCTTTAGATCAGAATTTGAAGTTAAATAGTGATGATGGAATTAGGGAAGCAGATGGTACTTTGTATCGTCAATTGATGGGAAGTTTGAATTATCTCACTACTACAAGGCCAGATATAGCATATGTCATTATCATTCTTAGTCAGTATATGTATAAGCCGAGTGAAATTCATTGGAATGCTACAAAGAAATTCCTCATATATCTCAAAGGAACAATAAATTTTTGTCTTTTGTATACAAATAAATTTGATGTTCAATTGGAAAGTTTTTATGATTCTGATTGGGTAGGAAATCGTGATGACAAAATATCTACCTCAGGTTATGATTTCAACATTGGATCTGTATTCGTGTCATTGAGCGGTAAGAAATAACCAACTGTTTATTTATCATCCACAAAATATGAATATAAAGGCATGTCAACTTGTGAAGTTTTTTGGTTGAGGAGAATTATTGATGATGTTGGTGTAAGGAAAACAAAACCAACAAATTTCCACTATGATAACCTAAGTGTTGTTAAATTGCCACACAATCATGTTAATCATGCCAGATATAAACACATAGAACTGCAACATCATTTTGTCAAAGAAAAGATTGAGTCCAAGGAAATTGAATTAGTTTATTGTAATACAAGTGAAAATATAACTCATATATTTACTAAGCCGGTTGGAAAAATTCACTTTGAAGTCCTTAGGCATAAGTTGGGTGTTGTAGAAGAACCATTTCTCCATTAAGGGGGAATGTTAGAGATAATGTAGAAATGATAGCCATATTACTTGAGATTAGCGTAGATGTACATACTTTCCATGTCTAGAAAATAGAGGTTTAAGATGCAAATTTCTTGGATCTATGATTTGGTTTGTTGTGATTGTTTTTAACTATATATTGTAATCAATCCTTATGTGATAATCAAATTGGTTTTGATATCGTTCCTTTGTGTATGAGAGTGAGCCTCTGTGCTCTGTCCTCTCTTTTCCTCTCTATGCAACATTTAAGTGAAGGATGAAAAATACAAGAAAGAGATGACACAAAAATGTTTATAAATCCAAATAAGCATGCACATTAGGACATCACCAAACTCTCTAGAAAGTATGATATAAACACACATACATATATAATTATTGTTAAAGAGAATGCATACTTATCATGACAGACGTGGTCGTGTAAGTCTCAGTCTTGAGGAGAGAAGGGGCCCTTCTGTCCAAATTCCATAAGCAAGAAGCATTCAAATAAGAGATGGATGCCCAATAACCCGTGTGCTACCAAGACGACGAGGGCTATGACCAAATGACAGATGAGAAGATACACCCGAGAATCCAAAAGTTATCAAAACAAAATAGTCATGAAGCACTGCACTTTGTCCCATCAAGGGAGCTGAAAGTAGAATTATCCTTGCAATGGACCGCGAAGGAGAATGACCACCTTAATTGGCCTTTTCCCTACTCTCCATACTTGGTGAATTATGGAAGTGTTTGATTGTTGTTTGAGATGTCTTTTCCGTCATTTATAAGGAGGCCATAGGATTTCCCATGGGATTCATTAGCTTTGTTATCCTCTTCCACGTTAAGATGTCGTAGAACATGAAGGAAATGAAGGAGGAGATGTTTTTACAATTGATTCTGATTCTTGTGCACATTTGAAGGAGCCAAGCATATTCTGTATTACTATTCCTCAACATGTTCTTGATGAGGAGAAAGGAGTCTCCAATAATATTTGACTGCAAAATAATGTGTGCCTTTCCAAAGGGGCGTAAGCTTCTTCTTGGTTGTTAGTTGCTATCCCCGGGCTCCATGCGAATCTTCTTACCATGTTTCTTCCAAGGTCCAGAGTATTCCCCCCTGCACATGCTTCTGGGGTTTCCCTTCGATCCTCCATCGAAGAAGAGAACATGTCTTTCCTAATTTCTAATCTAGTCTTTGAATTGATTTTTTTAAACCCACAATCTCCAGCTTTCCATTTCTCGCCTTTTGGTTTCTTGATGTGGAAAAGTCACCGTGCCAAAAATAAAAGAGGAGAGACACAATTTTTTTTTAATTCAAAATGAGGATGCTATGCTTGCTATTGCCTCTTTGGTTTATAGCTTCAGATAAGATTCCTATGGCTTTGACTGAAACTATGGAGGGGGGGATTTCTTCATCCTTAGATTTGTTTTGCTCCTTGCAAGATAAACTTTCCACAGAATGAAGTAAGTAACCTCCTTCTAGACAAGTTTGAGAAGTGGTTTCTTCCTGAAGTTACCTAGGTAGAACTGATGACAAGCAAGGAATAGATCATTCCATGATTAAAGAATTGGGATCCTGATCACAAATTGGTCAGAGGGAGTGAGTCCAAACTTCCTTTTTGAAGGATAATTCCTTAAAAATCTGATCGGTTGTTTCCTTTGAATTCTTGTAGAGAGGGAAGATCGAGGGTCCTTTAATCCCCCTTTTCTTCAAATTTTTGGCAATGAGAGTTTTCCCATGACAAAGAGTCCAAATGAAGAATTTTATCTTTGGGAGGGTTTCACTGCTCCATACTTCTCTCCAAATAGTTGATCCAGGTATTATGTTATTTTGAGCTGAGAAATGGAGGTAGAGTTGCATGATTGAATAACTCCTTGCTTTCAACCCCAATCAAGCATATCTAGAGTCGAGGAGGAAATGGGTGCAGCCCTTTGCAGATAGGAGCGAAGTAACTTCCAGCTTTGTTCAAAGGGGAAAGGTATATTTTGTATTCTCTATCCATTACATATTTCCTCAGGTGTTGCTTCCCAAGCGGAGATGTCGTAAAGGGTTGTCAAATCATTCTGGTTCATCCAATACCCATGGGGGTGAAGATCCAAATTATGATGAAGGGGAGGTCTTCCCATAATCTTATCATTCCAAATATGTAATTCCTTCCCATTTCCAGGAATCCATGAAAGGAGAGGCTAAATAAGATGAGAATCAACATTACAGACTCTCCAAATTGGAGTTACTAGGGTCTCCTGTGAAAGAGAATTCAAAGCTCGCAACCTAGGGGACGAAGAGATTTCCTAGTTATCACCATTTTCCACCATGATTGGTCACCTGTTACAAGCCTCCACAATATCTTTGCTCTTAGAGTGATGTTCATAGTGGCTTGTTTTTTGAGACCAAGGTCTCCTCTTTCAAATGGTTTAGTAGTTAGGGGGATCAGGTAGTTAAAAAGAAGTAGATGGGAATAACTAATAACACGAGTTGTTATTCCTATTAGAATTAACCACTTAGAACCCATTGTGTCATCTTAGAATTGATCTTATCTAGGACTTCCACCCAATCCATCCTAGTTATATTCTTTAGAGCTACTGGGAAGACCAAATATTTAAACGACTGCTAATTTGGTTTGAAGGTGAACTCTAGGATATCATCCATAGCTTTGAGGAGATTCACTAAGGTATTCCATCCATATAGGAAATTTTTTATTTATTGACCTTCCCTACCGAAGAATTAAAAAATTGATCCAATATCTTTTTGAATCGGTTAGCAATGATGGTGGAGGCACCCCCCGGGAGGATGGTGTCATCTACAAATTGTGAATGGTTTATTTCCTTAACTCATCTGACAAAAGAGATCCCTTTAATGTGGTCACTTTGATGGGATTGCTCTAACCTCCTGCTTAATGTGTCTGCCATCAAGCTGTAAAGGAAGGGGGAGAGGGGGGAACCTTGATAGACGCCTCTACTACTTTTGAAGAAAGTACTTGGTCTTCTGTTGATGAGGGGAGCAATCCAATGATCCCCAATACAATCTCAGATCAAAAAAACAAAGTCATTAACAAAACCAAATTTAGAAAGGACAGTGAAAAGAAAAGATTGGTGTACTCGATCGAAGGCATTTTCCATGTTCATTTTGACTGCAAACATTTTTCCGCTTCTTATTTTGCTCGAATGAATGGCCACTTGAACAAGAATAGTTTTTTCAAGGATATTGTGATTCTGAAGAAATCCCCCTTGATTTTCAGAAATGATCTTGTTGAGGAGGGGCTTGATTTGGTTGGAGAGGATCTTGGTTAGGATTTTGTATGAGGCATTGCACAAGGAAATATGTCTAAAATGAGAGAAGGAGGTGGGTCTTGTTTCCTTAGGGATGAGGGATAGAAAGGTTGAGTTTGTCCCTTCTCCAATTTTCAATTTTGACTCAGCCCCTTTGATCATTCTGACGAGGTCTTTGCAAATAATATCCCTAGTAGCTCTATACGAGGAGATATTGAAACCGTCAAGCCCTAGTCCTTTGTCAAGTTGAAGTTTCTAGAAGGATTTCTAGATCTATTCCTCTGAAATGACATATGTTAAGGATTTATTATCCTCAAAAGAGATTAATTTAGGGATATCAGTCATCGTATCCCTAGTTGCATGTTCTATTTCATCTTCCTCTTCACTCAATAGACCCAAGAAGAACCTTGTGGCTTCTTTTGAGATAGCAGTACAAGTACTAAGGGTTTACCCGACATTCCCTTGAATGTTGGTAATCATCTTGTTATTTTGCCTGGATCTAGCTTGCTTGTGGAAAAAAGTAGTATTCTAATCTCCAGAGCGGAGCAAGAGGCTTCTAGATTTGAGACGCTATGCCTCTTCTTCATCTTTGCAGGCCGATTAAAGTTTTGTATAACACTCTTTTTCTTCGCTAATCAGATATTGAGTTTTCTCCTCATCTTCCATCTTATTATGATTTTGAAGTAGGGAGGCTTGGAGATCTTTCATAGCCAAGGCTAGTTATTTATAGAATTGTTTTCCCACAACTTCAATTTACACTTGGTAGGTTTAAGTTTAGATTCCCAAAGGAAATTCAAAGATCCCCTCACAGGAATACACTAGGAATTTTGGATAGAAGCAAGATCAGTGGGATGGTTGATCCAAAGGGGATTGAAATGAAAACGGATAGGGTCGAGATTGATTTGGGGGTTAATAGAGAGGGAGATATGTCGATGATCTAAGGCAACTAGAGGTATGATGAGTGAGGATAAGATGAATTTAGAATTAAGGAACTTTGAGTGAACAAGGAACTGATCTAGATGGGAAACTATATGACCAGGGACAAGGTGGCGATTAGTCCAGGTATATTTCCCATTCTTAGGCTTTATGTCTAAAAGATCCCAATCGCTCATTAGAGTTTCCACAAAAGTCTTGAAGGGATCACGAAGAGAGGTTCCCCCTCTCTTTTTTAGAGGGAGAGGTTTAGGTTCAGGTCCCCAGCTATAATATAGTGGGAAAGATCCATGTCTTGATTAACTTCTTCTAACGAGTTCCAGTAGTCTTGTTTTTCCCAATATTGCATGGGAGCATAAACATTGAAAACTTTGTAGTGTTGATTGGTTTGCTTCAGTGTAAGTCGATGTAAATATAATGTTGGGTTTTGATAGTTTGAACTAGGTCAAGCTTGGTGTTTTCCCAAATTTCGCCAAAGGCTCCTCTCGGGCTTATCGAGATGAAGCTTCCATTTTTCCATATTCTCGAGCTCAATGCTTGCATATCTTCTTCTGAGAGATTAGTCTCCTGGACTAGGAGAATAGTTGGGTTATCTGATTTAAAAATATCCTTGATTGCAAGCACTTTTGTAATATCATCCAAACCCCTATAGTTCCAGGAGACTATCTGCATTATCTAGTGCTAGAGGGTTTGGGATTGCCTCTTGTTTCTGTTGTTTTAGGTGGTGTTGTCTTTGGTGGGCCTCACATTCATTAGAGGAAATTTGGGGTCTAAAATGGGCCTTATAAGAAAATGCACCAATAATAAATTTTGTGAGTTGGAATTCAGGAACGAATAGAATTTCAATAAAATGAGTCAACCATAATGGTTGAATTGATATATTTGTCATAAAAGAAAATTACTTTTTTTGTTTGTATTTTCGACATATCTCCCTGTGTTTTTACTCAAATTTCGAGCAGGAGAGCTCATCATCATGTTTTTTCAGGTATTTCTTATTTTTGGGGTAGCGGGGTCCGTCAAAAGTATGCAGTGTGGATACTCGTTGGATGCAGAATTAAATTCCACATCCAACGAGCTCTCCTACTTGGAATTTGAGTAAAAACACATGGAGATATGTCGAAAATGCGAATAAGAAAAGTAGTTTTTTTCATTCTTCCTCCAAAATTAATAAGTATTATTTTATTATTTTAACTATTATTTTATTATTTTCCTTAGGAGGCCCATTTTAGACCCCAAAATTCCTCTAATGGTTGCAGAAGAGAAAGAGACCTCCAAAGTTGATTGATGCCCTGTCATTGTTTCTTTACGGGATGCTTCTTCACGGAGATCTCTGTTCGATTTATGCCCAGACTTTCTTGAGCTTACTTCATCCTCACCCAGAAATTCTGAAGGAGGATGGGAGCGATTTCTAGTGAGGATTCTAGTGAATTTGGAAGAGGAGTCGAAGGGTAACTCAGGGTTCATAGGGGAAGAGAGGTAGGAGTGAAGGATGGTTGAGAGAGCTCAAGCTCCGAGGAGAGAAGTATGAAAGGATTGACCGAATGGGGAATAGATGAGGTCGCAAGAGGTACAAGAGAAAAAGGAAGAGGGCCTGACGAAGATGGAGCAATGATATTAGGGGGGAACACTGAACCGAAAGGGCCAGGGAATCCATTTTTTTGATTTGCTCCATATTTTCTTTGCATTGTTTGCCATTGATCCTCTTTATTCCCTACAGATTCGGGAGATTGAGATTTGGGGAAATTTTTTGCGAAATGCCCATATTCTTGACATTTCTTGCGTTTGAATGGAAGTTCTTCATAGTCCAGGTGTTGGATATGCGACCATCCATCTACAATTAACTTGATGGCCTCAGAGATCCCACACTCAAGACATACTTCAACACAAAGTCTGGTGCATGCATACATGTTGTCCTTTGGGTTTGATCGATCCACGTATCTTCATAAAGAGTTTCCAATTATGTGTGTTGAATCGTCATCCCAACAATTAAGAGGTAGGTGTGGGAGCCGCACCTAAACCGGGAAAGAGGAAGGGATATCAACTTCAGGGTCAAAGTTTGGCAACCATTTATTGAGATACATTCCCTTGGCACCCATGAAATATGGTCCATTCCTGAAAATAAGATCCCTGTCTTCAAGGAGTTCAAATAGAAAGATGTAAAACCCTCACCCATAGAAGGTGACATCCAATCTTCCTTTGATCAAGACTCTCCAATTGTTTTGTACAAAAAAAATCATGGCTTTTGACGACGGACACAATCCCATGAACTGCCCAATCAGTCCACTTTACAAGAGGAAAATTGCCTTAAGATGAGGGCCTGTAGACGAGAGGGAAATTTCAGGGATTGGGTCAATTTTTTTAGCAAACTTTGAGACCTGAAAATCGGTCTCATTTTTTTTTAATGAAATGGCTCAATGTTATCACGCCACTCTTTTTTTTTAAAGTCTCTTGTATTTAATAGGTTTTTTTTTGTAAACATTCATAAAGTTTCAATGTGGTAACCTTATGCAAGGAATACTTTCACGGTACACCCATTCACCATCTATTCTAGGCCCAATGGGCCCTTTCTCACCATTTTAATAATATATTTATTCACATAATTTCTATAACAATCACTCTATTCAAGATTTATGATTACTACATAATATTTAAATGGAAGTTTATTTAAAATATTTAACCATATTCACTGCTTTAAGATTTATAATCAATATATAATTTAGGGTTGGGTTTCCTTGGAATATTTACCATATAAATAATATAATATTTACTTTCATGAATATTAGTCAAATGTATACATGAACCCTGAATAGTTGATATTTTTATGTTGAATATATAGTTGGTTAATAAAAGAACTAAAGCTATGTAACATTCATATTTTTTTGTTAAATATATATATATTTATTGATAAAAGATAAAAGAACTAAAACTATATAACAGAAGTATGAACAATATGATTCAAAATTAATAAACTGTTTTGGGTTATGATCCATGTTTCATAAGGAAAAAAACATATAATATTTAAGCATGGAATTCCTTTGAATGTTAACTGTATTCACAATGGGTGAATTGTAACAATCCCATTGTGTGATAAATATTGAACTAAATTCCAATAAGAAAAATGTACAACCTGAAGATTCTTAAACAGGCTTTGTCTGTCTGGGCTTTCTGGTTGGTCATATGGAATTTGTNCTACGAGTACCCACACTGCATACTTTTGATGGACCCCGCTACCCCAAAAACAAGAAATACCTGAAAAAATGTGATGATGATGTCATCATCACATTTTTTCAGG
>LPNX011039468.1:21515-73884 GCA_001517045.1 Pseudotsuga menziesii
TTATTCACTACAGAACTGGGACGTTTATCAGTTTAGTTAGACCCCACAGTGTTCCTTAAAAGTACCCACATTGCTGCTGAAACGTAATGTCCAGAGTTCCAAAAAATTCCACTATTCTCTTTATGGTCTTAGAAAACTTAGAAAAGAAAGACGGGACATGAGCCATTGAGAATGCAAACCTTATATTTACAGGTTGTCCATTTTCAGAAATTCAAGACTGGTAACTCTCTATCCCAATCAAGAAATTAGAACTATCATACTCAATATAAACTTTATCTTTATTGTTCATGTCTAATCTCAAAGAAAAGTTTTAATTGTTTTGAAGTGATTGGGCATTGGTTGTTTGAAGATAACATCAAAGTACTTTTCAGATATTGGATATGTGATTTCAGGAGCTTCTGGATTGTCAATAAGACACTTATGTTCACATTTTCTTTCATTAGTTCTTGGTATGTTTAATTAAGGTTTTTTCATAACTTTTTTTAACTTTTAAAAGTATAAAAATATTTTGTCTTTCTTGTTTCAATGTAATATATAAATCATATTTTATAGAGTCTATATTTGAGAAAGGAAAACTCACCATTATTCTTTGAAGATAAACTAAATTATAATTTCCAACCAACACATGCAAATGGTCTAATTGATAAGCCAATTGAGTCATAATAATTCCTAATATAAGATTTTAGAAATACCACTTAGGCCTTACATCTTTCATTCGATACATAGTTGGACACTATTATTTCTTTTAAAGGTTTTTAAACAATATTTCTAAATAAGATTTTAGAAATACCACTTAGGCCTTACCCCTTTCATTAAGATTTTAGAAATACCACTTAGGCCTTACCCCTTTCATTGATACATAGTTGGACACTATTATTTCTTTTAAAGGTTTTTAAACAATATTTCTAAATTAGGTTAGAGAACTAAATATTTCTAAACAATATTTTTAAATTAGGTTAGAGATTTAAAGATTTCTAAACAATATTTGATGACCTTGTTTGTTGACCAAATAGAATACACTTTTATAATTACCATGTCAACTACTTTAACATTAGAGAGTTTGAGGGGGTGAGTTATGAGCCCACATAAGATTGAGAAAATTCCAAGCATGACCCATTGAGAAGTCCTTGCCACGACATGCCTCCATTTCCACCTTGACCCATGGAATATTACCTACCATGGTGATAAAGGTATGCATGCCAAAACATATGATAGGGTTAGCTAGTTAGGCCTTAGGCTCATGATGCTACAAGTGGGTTTTTAACTTGCATTAGTGTTGGTGCCCTAGCATGCATAATGATGTAAAGGGGGTATTAGAATATATTTTGTAAAAGGGGAAAATGATAAGATTAAAGAAATGTAATGAATAACCTTCTTAGGGTTAGGGTTTATGACTCATTTAGGGTTCATGAGCCTTTGTAAGGTTGCAAAATGATCAAGAAGCTCAATTAGACACCAAGTAGATGCAAGGACAAATGAAGTTCCTTAAAGTACACATTTGTTGTTTTATTTAGAATAAATGGACATTGTTTTTCTTTCTACTTTGAAGAAGTTGAACGATCGACACAAGTGCCACATGATGATGAATTTTTTTGGTGGAAAGAATAGTAGTGGAAGGTATACTCAAGCATTTTGCACAAACTAAAAGAAAATATCATTAAATGTAGGCATCAATTATTTGTTTCTCAAAATATTGGGGTGACTAATGAAAATATGAAACAAATGAAATGGAATTCATATAGTCTATGCATACCAGTATCATTACTCACTCAACTTGATAGTTTTCACCATTTACTTGTCAACATCCCACAACATTTAGAACATCATAAAAAAAATATACATGGTATAAGCATCGAAGAGTCCATCAACCTAGAATAAAATCTTGCACTTCATAGAGACAAGATGAATCAACCCCACAAGGAGAATTGACTAATCCATAAGGAGTGTGGGGACCAAATCTACAATTATATGGTGGACAATGGCCACATGTTTCATATTTAAGAAGGATAAAACCTAATTAATAATCAAATGATCTAATTTAGTTTATTTGACATTTAAAATGGATTATTCATGTGTCAAAGAAATAGACAACACCATCCTACTAAATGTTCCTCTTCCAATAATAGAGCTACCTCCTTTAAATTGAGGAAGGACACTTCTTTCAAGACAATAAGGGAATAAGGAAAGAAATTTCCTTCGATGCGTTCACATCCACATAGGTTTACTTTGAAAATCACTCCATGTGGTGTACACAATTAACATAGTATTACATCATTAATATACCTTATTTACATATATTCAAGTGTCACAACATTTATAGTGCAAAGGTGTATTAATTCTCAGCACTCTTCATCGAATCCTTAGGGTTAATCACCTGCAAAAAAAATACTATGATTTCTCATTATTTTCAATGAAATGTATTTGTTTATTTGTTGCATGAAGATAATATAGTAGGGTGTTCTCATGAGGATGGATAACACTTTTTGGAAAGCGGAGGGCACGAGTATTGTAAAAAATGACCTCGATCGAGCTATAGTTAAGCCCTCGATTGAGCTTTAAAATGCTTGATCAAGGCCTTAATAAAGCGCTCGATCTATCTATTTTGAAAAGCTCAATTGAGGGTTTGTCTAACTCTCAATCAACCTATGGATCTTGACCAAGGGTTATAAAAACTCTCGATCAAGCTTCCGAGCTTGATTGAGGATGGTTTCTCAATCGAGCTTCAAAGCTCGATCGAGTTGTTGTGCTCGATGAAAATTTTAAAATGAAAGGTTGCACGAAAGTTTGCGCTTATGCAATTTAAGAGCTCGATCAACCGTTATAGATCGATTTAAAATTTTGATCGAACTCCTACAAAATAAAAAAACAATAGAGAGTGGATTATTTCACTGCGTATGTTTCATTAAAGAGCGAATGAGGAGTACAAAGTAGCTCAAAGGAGGGGTGAAGAGAATCGCGACTTGCCACCACCACGGACTATGTTAGCTCAATCGAGGACTACGACTTGCCACCAACCACCACCTCTTGATACCATGACCTCCACACCGAGAGTTAGGTAACTCAAAACCCCCCAAAAATAGTTCTTATATGCATTGATTGAAGTTGTTGTTTGTGAAATTTGTTCAAAACCTAAAAATATATATATGCATTGATTGAAATAGTTTTTATTTTGTTGTAATTTTAACAAAAATTTTGTAAAATTATCTATTTTTATTGTACATGTAAATCCAAACTTTAATTCAAAATAAATTATCGATATTGGGAATAGAGGGATTGTTTATGTTGTTTTGAGTGAACTTGTATGGTGCATGATGGATCCAATTTCATATCTATAGGTGTGGTTTTTGTATTTGAGACAACGTAATTTTTCTTCTTTCCAATGCCATAGGTGAAACTCAATAGGGGCCATTGTAGCTTCATATATGATTGTTTCTCCTAAAACATGTGTTTCAAATCCGTTTCAGATGTAGGAAAAACCCTAATATGAGCAATGTGTAACTCCAAAAATATCTTAATCATATATGTTTATAGGTTACATCTTCCCAAAAAAAATGTCGATGTGCATTAGCTTAGGGATATTAGTTGATACCACCTCTATATTAAATGTACAACCATGATGGGCATGCTAATATTAGTCGTTAGTGGATGCAACAAATAGGTCATAGAGATAGCTCAACCAAATTTCCAATATATAGTTCAATGACGAACTAATCATATTCAATACAACTTTCGTAAAAGTGTGTCTAGAGTCATAAGGTTAGGGATCTAGGTGTTTCCATGTTAAGTACATACTCAACATATAATGGTGGGGAAATCCATTTATAGGTAGAGCTTTTTTAGAATCTTTATCTCATTAATTGTTGTAGAAGAGAATATGTGGGTATGTTTAAACTTTCAATTGTATTTGAGCTCTATAAATGTATTTCTAGAGCCATAAGTGCTTGTCATCTTGCAAACTATGGACTTCCTTTTGTATGATAACCTCTTGTTGGATCCCAGAAGGATTTTATTATTTGATTCATTTGACCTTGTCCTCTTTTAGTGTTTCATAATTGTAGCATTTAATTGGATATTCCAATGTGGGATAACTATGAGGTGACACATATTTTGACTATTTCGTGTGAAACTGGAGGCCATGGAAAAATCACCCCTTGAATGACAATAGTAGTAGGAAGGAAGGCTCCAAGGAATAGATCAATATCATGTTCAATGTGGTGGAAAGGGGGAAAACATAGAGGTTTGACAAAAACCTCAATAGACTATCACCATCATCATTGTAATCGTCACCATCATTAGATCATCATCATCATTTTTGTTCTTGTCATTGTATTCAAATAATGACACATATATGGCTTATCTTCATTGTTTCATGGAGATTGTTCTCCAAAGAAGAGTTCTTCCCTCTGCAAACCGTGTTCACTAGGAGGATTTGGTTATATCACACCTCCACATCGTGAGTGGACTCGTATGTGAATTATTTACATATAGTTTTGTTTTTATTGAGTTACATATGGAAGTGAATTATTCTATACATGTATATGCAATTATTAATTATGGTTTAATTCTACTTTGATAGGTAGCCTTTTAGCGATATCCTCTTGTGATCGTGCATCCGGAAGCATGATGGCTAATGTCTCGCACAATGGCCACAGCACATTTACCTCCTTAAATCACGAAGACGAAGTTCCTCACAGGAAAAGAAGAAGTTCCTCATTTTACGCAGATGTTAGCTAAGAAGTATCCTTTCCTAGCTAAAAATTATTAGTATAGTTGTTAGCACATAAATTAAACTCATAAGAATATTTAGTCTCTTGTACAAAACTTCACCAAAAGCTTTTATCCAATAAAGTCTTTGGCAATTTCCTCCTAAAGCTTCGTTTGATAGGCTAGGTAACCCTTTTTGTCAAGTTCATCTTTTATTCTCAAAATTTTCCATTATCCAAACCAATTTATAACTCAATAATTATTATTTTTATTTGAAGTGAGCCTTTTTATATTATATTAAAATCCTTAACTTTAATCACCTCAAATTATGATAAAAGGAAAGACATTATTATTGGATTTATTTTATACCTATTGCTTAAAAAAAAAAAAATCTTTGTCTTAAGTTTTACATTTATTAATTTTAAACACCACCCGATTTATCCAATAAATAAATCCAAGCCATGCGTTCAAATACCAAAGTTTAAGTACCATATTACTTGTCTTGTGTATATACGTATACCCAAGGACTATGATCAAACGCTAAGGGTTTATGCGTTGAGTTGAAATAGTTTATTTGGAGAACACAATCAATTAGATCATGCCACATCAAAATCCTTCACAATTTTCATTTATAATTTTTCACAATTTTCATTTATAATTTTTCAAGGGCTTGTTGGTGTATCATATGTGGTTGGACTGTATGCTAGTAAAATGAAAGTTGACCAAGTTAATGAAAGTACTCATAAGTCCTCCGTAGCTCCTAAAACTCTGGAAGCTTCATCTCCACGTGTCGGTCCTCCTTCGCTTGATATCATTGCCCCGCTATCTAAGCTTTCCCCTTCACCCTTAAACCCTCCTTCTCACTCCTCTTCCCTTTCTCCTACATCTCTTGTGGCCCTGCGGGGCTCTACTTCTCAGGTTCCTAATGCAGCGATCCCTGCGGTTGTCTCGCCACGTCCTTCTCCTTTACCTCCTCTGGATAGTGTTTCCCCTTCTCCACTATTTACTGATGCAGACTTCCCTCCCCTCGTCACCTCTGGTCCTGCGCCCTTGTCTCCACATAGTCCTGTCACCTCTCCATCCTTTTCCGATCCATCTTTACAAAAGTCCTTGAGTATTTTTTCGGACAAGACACCTCTTTCCCCCTCGGTTCTTCCTCTCGATTCCATACGTTTTGAGAATGTTACTATAAGGAGGAAGAAGAAAACTAAGTCTCCTCTTGATGTTGTGGATCTCGTCCCGGCTCCCTATACTCCCTTGTCCACAAGACTTAAAGCTGCGGCTCGCAAGCCTTCCTCTCCACCACAAAGGGTCCTTAGAGCTTCAACCCCTCAACTGATTGATTCCTAATGCGTTTTCTCACCTTGAATGTTCGAGGCTTGGGAGGCTTAGCCAAGCAAAAAAGCCTTCGTCACCTGATTGTTACTCTCTCTCCTGATGTCGTTCTACTTCAAGAAACCATGACCAGTTCGTACCCTGCCTTATTTGCCTTTTCCAAGCTTTGTCCGGGATGGGAGTTTTGTGCCCTTAATTCTAAAGGTCTCTTTGGGGGGATTCTCTCTGGATGGAACCCTAAACTCCTCAAATGTAAAGCTTTCCATACAGCTGCCGGTATCCTACTCAAAGCTTCGATTCGTGGCTCTTCTTTTGAGCTTTCTATTCTAAATTGCTATGGCCCTTACCTTAATCGCGATTCCTTCTGGAGTGCTGTGGCAAATGGTGGTCTCCTCTCTTTACCTAATCTTATCCTGGCTGGTGACTTGAACTTCACTCTAAATGCCTCAGAGATATGGGGCTCTAGAGCGCAACTGGATCCTTTGGGACCTTTCTTCTCCAAGCTTTTCTCTGATCATCACTTAGTGGATGTGGCCCCCTCCTGTGCAGCCCTACTTGGAGGAATGGTAGGATGGGGGAAGATGGTATCTCGAAAAGACTTGATCATTTTTTGTTATCAGATCAGCTTGTTAGCTCTCTCCCCGGGTATCGGGTTTGGGCTCATAGATGTGGGATTTCTGATCATTTCCCTGTCTTACTTGATTGGCTGGATCAACAGAGTACTTGTGCTTGTCCCTTTAAGTTTAACCAATCATGGTTAGTCAATGAGGAATTTGTCAAGATGATTCGAGCATAATGGCCTCTTATTCGCTCGGATAACTCGATGGATGCTATGTTCGAACTCTCATTTAAACTTCGGGTCCTAAAAGATAAAGTCAAATCTTGGACTAAAGTCGAAGCTCGAAAGATGAAGGATAAGTCAGTCTTCTTGGAAGAAGAGATTAATTCTCTTCTTTCTTCCTATCATTCAACTATTTTAAATGATGAACAACAGCTGAGATTGAACTCTCTCAAGGCTGATCTATAGAAGGTGTTAGATCATGAACTTTACTTAGCAAGACTTCAAAGTAGGGTTACTTGGGCATTAAATGGGGATGCTAATACCAAGTATTTTCATGCGGTGGCTTCGGCTCGAAAAAATCATAATGCTATCTGGAGTTTGCAGGATGAAAGGGGTACTTGGGTTTCGGATGATCATAGTATCAAATCCCTTGGGACTCATTACTTCAGGAAGATTTTTGAAGATGATCATTTGACTAACCTTGCTGCTCAGCTAAAGGTTATCCGCCTTTCCCCTCCTATATCAGTTTGGAAGAGAATGTGGCCTTCACTAGCTCTGTCACTGTTTCGGAGGTTGAGAGGGCCCTCAAAACATTTAAAAGAGATAAGGCGCCAGGCCCAGATGGCTGGCCTGTTGAGTTCTTCTTGACTTTTTTTGACCTCCTGGGTCCTCTCCTTGTCAAAATGGTGGAAACTTCTAGGATCTTAGGTAGAGTGGCTACCGCCCTTAACTCCACTTTTCTTGCTCTCATTCCTAAAGTTGATCTGCCTGTTTCCTTTGCTGATTTTCACCCAATATCTCTTTGTAATCTTTGCTATAAGCTGATCTCTAAAATTGCGGCCCTGAGACTCAAACCCTTCTTAGATGCTTCCATTTCTCCTCAGCAATTCGGCTTTCTCAAGAACCGTCAGATCCTCGAGCCCATAGCCATAACTCAGGAAGTTTTACATACTGTTAAAACTCACAAGAGATGTGCTCTCATCCTGAAGTTGGACTTGTCAAAAGATTTTGACTGGGTTAATTGGACCTTTGTCTGTCTTATTCTTATTCAGATCGGGGTTCCTCTGGTTGGCGTGAATTGGATTTTGGGCTATATCTCTTCAGCTAACTTTGCTGTCCTCGTAAATGGTTCTCCTTCTACATTTTTTCCGACCACTTGTGGAATCAGGCAAGGCTGTCCTTTGTCTCCTCTGTTGTTCATCCTGGTTATAGAAGGTCTTAGCCTATTGATTGAAGATGCTAAAAGGAAGGGTAAGATAAAAGGAATCAAGATATCGTCTCATGTCTTCCTCACTCATTTACTTTTTGTAGATGATGTGATCTTATTTGGTTTGGGTTCCTTTGAGGAATGGATGGCTTTCAAAGTCATCCTCGATACATTTTGTGAGGCCTTTGGTATGTGTATAAATATAAATAAATCCTGCTTTCTTCATAATGATTTGGATGAGGCTCTACTACAAAGAGTTATTGGTCTCCTTCCTTACAGATTTTATTTTCTTAACAAAGGTTTTGATTATCTTGGTTACTTCCTCAAGCCTTCGGGTTATCTGATAAAGGACTGGCACTGGCTAGTTTCAAAATTTGAGAAGAGGATCACCCATTGGACTAACTGGCTACTGTCTATTGGTGGTCCTCTAGTCCTCATTCAATCTGTTCTGTTGAGTATTCCTGTTTTCTGGTTGTCTCTTGTTCTGATACCTGCCTCTATCTTAGACAAGCTCAGAAAACTGATTTTTTCATTTCTATGGGGCTCTTCTTCAAAAAATAAAAAATTCCATCTTGTTGACTGGCAACTACTGGCTCGTCCGACTTCTCTTGGTGGCTGGGGGATAAAGCACTTGCCTAGCTTTAGTCTTTCTCTGAGAATGAAAAGTTTTTGGCTTGCTCTTAATAGTAATGGCATCTAACATCATCTCATCTCTGTTAAATATATGAAAATCAAGCCTGTTCATTCTTGGTTAAGGGAAAAAAGATTCAATTTTTGGAACGCCTCGATAATTTGGAGAGGTTTCATTGCTACCTTAACGTGGATTGGTAAAGGGATTATTTGGCATGTTGGTAATGGTTCGGCTATCCGTCTAGGTGCGGATCCTGTTGTGGGTTTGGGCTCCTCTTTTATTTTGCCAAGAGATTTGAGAGAGTATTTGGAAGATTATGGGATTTGCTCTCTAGCTCAAGCTAGGAATCTTAATTCCTTTGCTTCGGGCTATTGGTTCACGGCGGAGGAGCTAGATCTATGTGGTGATTGGAAAACTCTTTGGGATAATTTTATCCGGGGGCTGGAATATGGCAGAATACATCTTTCTGAACAGGAAGATACCCTTCTCTGGTCTCATAATAACTATGTAGGCTCCTTAACAGCTGCAAAAGGATATGATTGCATTCTCTCTGTCAATTGTTTCGAGCTTCAAGATCCTACTCTGGATTTCCTGTGGACTCAACGTATTCCTTTAAAAATAGCGTGCTTTACATGGCTATTGGCTAGAGGACGTATATTAACTTGGGATCAGCTTCAAAATAAAGGTTTCCAGGGGCCGAGTCGATGCGTTCTGTGTGAAAGGAATATAGAGGATGTATATCATCTCTTTTTGGCATGTCCCTTCAGTGTGTGTATTCTCGCTCACTACGCAGCAAAGTTTGGGTTCTCCTTTCCTTTCTACGATTCTGTCTCATCCTTTCTGGTTCAGTGGTTTAACTCCTCTTTGCGCTCATCTCCTTATAGATATCTGCCATTATTTATTTTCTGGAGTATCTGGCTTCTTCATAATAACTGCCTATTTGAAAATAGGAAACCTGCCTTCCCAGCTCTTCTCTCCAGGATCGAAGGTTCCTTAAATTCTTACCCTGCTCCATTAAAAATTCTTAAAATTTGGGATATTGGTCCAAAACCACTGATGACCTTTCCTTGTGGATTTTTCGATGGGGCTGCTGCAGAGAAAATTGGTGGCTCAGGGTTTGTGATCTATCTAAATGATACTCACTTCTTCAGTTTCTCCTTGGGATGTGGTTGCAGCATGAACACTAGAGCAGAATTATTGGCTCTTTGGGCAGTTCTTAGAGTTAGTTTAATGATGGGTCTTCCCATTCATTGGATTTTTGGCGACTCTATGGTTATTATCTTGGCTCAACAGACTTTATGCACTTGATGTTCCTTCTCTGATGCATTGGTGTGATGAAATAAGAAATATGCTTCAAATGGCCCCTCAGGTGATTTTCAAACACATGTTCCATGAGCATAACTCGCTGGCAGATGAACTCTCCAAACAGGCCTTGAAATTGGATATGGGTTATGGAAATTTCTCTGAAATTATGGATGGTATGGTCATTAATGATGGCCATTTTGTACTTTTTTAGTTGCTAAGTCTCTTGTATTTCAGTCTTTGACTTTCATCATTTGATTGATCATCTTTACCTGTTATGATTGAGACCTCTCAGCCAGCAAGTCTCGCTCAAGAATGTCTGTTTGATGATCATCTTCGTTACTACTCAGCATATTCCGACCTGATATTTCAGGGATGATGAGAAAAGTCTGCTATGATCAGACTTTTTTTCTTTTTTCTGGTTGGCAATAGACAGACTTGTTATATTTTTTGTCTATGTGTTGTACTAGTTTGCTATAGTACTCTCAGTCACAAAGATTGAACATGTAATTGATGTCTTTTGATTCTATTGAATACCAAAGGATGGTATTTTTTCCTCTAAAAAAAAAGAATGGAAGGATGCAAAGTTATGTGGTTGGACTATATGCTGGTAAAATGAAAGTTGACCAAGTTAATGATTCATGGAAGGATGCAAAGTTTTTGTTTTTCAAGGGCAATGAGTTTTAATGATAAAATTGGTTTTATGTAGTTCTTTTGTCGTTAGTTTATAAAGGAACAAGGGGCAGAGGACATAAAAGATAAATGAGAAAACTGGTCAAACAACATATTTCTTATACATAGGTATTAAAAGAAGGATATGAAAGATTTATTTACAGAAATCTGTTCCAGATTTGAAGGCACAAAATTAGACAAATCCATGATTTTTAAGTAACTAATTAGCGTTTAGATCCACACTTTTCCAAAAAGCAACTAAGCATAGTAAAATTATAAAGGCAACATATGAAGATTTCAAATGAAGGGTGAGATCATCTTCTTTTTTGTAAGGAATCAAGGGGTTCGAGAGAAAATAAAACTCTATAGAATTTGTATGGGATTCGTAGAAAAACTTCTTATAGCATGTCATTGTCAGAAATCCATGAGAACCTTATTATTAGTCTTTAATAGTCTATGTTTACCATTTTATCATTTTCCTCTCATTTGAATGAAATAATAGTTTTTGATCCTCAAGAATTGTGTATGATTTATGGATTCTAATGCAGTGAAGCTTCATTGTGTTTCCTTGTGATTCATATGTTCTTTCAGGTGTTATTTATTCATTCTCGGAAAACATTTATTTTTATGGAGTATTCAGTCTTGTGAATGCATAGGGTTGATCTAACATCGGCTACCTTGTGATTCATTTTTGTTTCCTTTTTCTTCTATCTTTCATTGCAAATTAAACATGTCGCATAACACGATTCAATGGCCTTTCATCCATGTAATGTTACAACAAGTTTGAACCTTTTCCAATCCTTAAAAATAAGTCAAAGTACCTATGAGCCACCAACACACAAAACCATTATTATTTTTCTTCAAGATGTGCTTGGAATAAGTTTTAGTGCATCCTAGAACCATCTCAAGTGCTAACAACATGTACAATAAATTCATATTTATTTCTTTTTCAGCTACCAATATCTTTATTTTGTATCGGTATTTTGTACTTAGACTAATATTTTTTTAAATTTGTTCATTAGGTGTTAATCTTGCTTCTCCACCTCCTTGGGAGGATGAGATCACAAGGATCATGATTGTCTAGGAAATCATGTCACATTGTGATTGGTTGTGCACCCAATTAGGGGCTATGCATTATGATTTCCCTTCTAGACAACTAATGAGCTTGATGATAGATGTGTTCGATGGGTTGTTGGAGGTCAACCTAAGGGCTAGGCCTCTCAAAGTGACATATGGTAGGATTCTTGCAAGAGGAGGGACCAAGTATTGTGTCCTTACAAATGAGAGGTTGTAAAATCTGCAACAAGAGGAAAGGATTTCAAGGGCACTTGGTTTGACATCCCTCTTGTTTGTGCTCTTGGACAACTACTCCAAATGCAAGAGTTTAGGCTTGATTTTTGAGGATGATGTGCCTCATGTTTATGGTAGTTTTATTAAAGCATGTGGCATATTTCCCCACTATGACCAGGTCTCATTATACTCTACCAAACTTGTATATGCATATTTTGTGCTACATGTGCATCATGATTACATGAGTACGCCTTCGTATTTATATGGAGTTGGGCGTGGATGTAGTTATGAGTGTCCTAGGGCTCAAAGAGACCTTGTTACTACACCACCCCCTCCTCGGTTAGTTCCCATTCCTAGTCGCAATGTTATTTAGTTGAATAATATAGTTGAGCCATCACAACTTAGAGTTGAGACATGGGATTTATTGGTAGACACCATGCACATTGCATTGGGAAGTGCTACAATTTCCATGCATGAGGAGAGGTCTAGAGCACCCCCTATACCTACAAAGTTGCAGTTATCATGGGTGGGCGAGTTGATTATTCAGGTTCTTGACCATGATACTCTAGCTATGCATGCTCTGAGTGCTTGAGATGCATATTATCATCTATATGAGAGATGTAGGTAGTCGTCGACAAAGAAAGTCTTAAGTTTTTTCATTATGGATCGTTAACTATTCATATTTAATACATGTACATAAAAAATAATCAATTGAGTAATAGTTATTTGCTTTTTGCTGCTCCATGCAGAGGAACGCCTTTATGGATTCACTCAATACTAATTCCCCATTGGTGGAGTATCCAATCATTTCCCTTGGTGATGTCTCCATGGTACATATGCTAGTTCCCTCATCCTAACTTTGTAAGTTACATACATGGGTATAATTGCAATTATTTTATCGTAACTTTCACATTGTCCCTTGCTCAAATTCTACAGGGTAGAGTTAAGGAGATCACAGAGAAGCAGGAGACACATTCTCCCTCAGGTTCCAACCATCAGCCATTAGTCGACGAAGTACTATAACTTATGTTGCAATGAAATATAGAATTCAAGTTGATATTTAATTTATAACGTCCCTTTATTATTCTTTTACTAATTAAATGCATGATGCCACCATACATAGTCTGAAGTATAGTTGGGAGTTGATATTGCATCAATGTTCACAGAGGAGTGGGAAAGGTTGATTTGACATCGTCTTGGTGAGGGCCCATCGACGTGCCATCAACTCAGAGTTGTATTGGAGATGTTGACCCATCCACTTAAAATTTTGAAAATATGTCATCTTATAAATTTCAAGTACCATAATCTAACTAACTTACAGAGTTCAAAAATTTTATTTTTGTAATCCCCATCTTTAGAAACTAGTTTTGGTCATGTGTCGCCTCGATTCCAAGGGCATGTTGCAGGTGGTACTGGTGGTGGGGATGACCATAGAGCCCACTAGGGGTCTAGTCCACATATTTTATGAGACTTGTTCATGTTGCACTATTTTTATTGTTATGTATACATATATAATTATATTTTTTTATGTATGCATATATACTTATATTTTTAATGAAATTGAGGGACTATTCATATCATCTTTTTTCTTCATGGATATTTGTTATACAGCTGATTGGCACCTCTCCGTCCGAGTGCTGACATCCCTCAGGTCGGCACACAAAAGGACACTTATGGATCGAGGTTTGCCTAGTTTCATTATACCTTGGTTGATGATGAAATACATTACCTATATGCCCAGCTGGTTACTTTGCTATTTTGATATTTTGAGTGCATGCGCGACTATCTCTATTGACATCTCGCGCATATGCGCGAGTATTATGTTCAGCAGGTCGCGCATACATCTATGCGCGGGTTGCTCTTGTACAGAGTCGCGCATGATGCGCGGGTTGCTTTACTACAGACCCGCGCATATCTTCCTCAAAATTAGTTTTTAAAAAACACGCGTTAATGGGAGATTAGTTGTTTCATTTACCTTAATCCCATTAACTGCTACAACCTCCCTAACCTTCGAGAACTGCCTCATTTCCTTCAGATAAATAGAGTCCTTGGGGAGGGTTTTGGATATTCATACTTGGAGAGCAAAGTTATGCTGGTGGATTTTCTACAGAACCTTTGGAGCAGAGAAACTCAGAGTCCTTTGGTGACATAGGAGTCCCTTGTTCAGACATTGGGTTGTAACCTAAACTCCCTCTATTATTGTTAATAAAGCAGATTACTTCTTCCATATTGTGTTTCATGTGTTGTGGCTTGGTAAATGTTTATATTTCATTATAATATGTGATTTGCCTAACCTGCATCTTTATATATGAATCATACTGTATATTGGAAGAATCTTTGTTAACAGGTTGAAGGAGGAACTATCCTGGAGATTGTAGAAGTGAAGCAAAGAGGAAGGAGTTAGCTTGGATCAACTTTCGTTTATTACAAGTAAGTTCCTGCTACTTCCCTATTTCCTATTTGTGCTTTTATAATCAAATTGTCTGCAAGGTCATAGTATGTTGGTAACCCCCAGACCTAGGTTATTAGGTGAATTATCCATTACAACAATATTTACAATTTGTGTATGTTATTTATGTTTAAGGGCATTTAGCTTTATCAAGTACTTTTATGTTTATTAACCTACATGTTAACTTTATCTTATGTTTATGTTGATGAGTATGTTATTTATGATGCTAGTTTAAATTAACAATAACAATTAGAGTTACAATTATAATTAGAATTGTAAACTAAAAATTACAATCTACAAGTCGCAATTAGAGTTGCATTTTATAATATACAATCTACCATTATATTTATAGTTGCAAATTACATATTACAATAGAACAAATTAAAAATTACAATCTACCAGTCACAATTAGAGTTGCATTTTACAATATACAATCTACAATTATATTTACAACTGCAAATTACAAATTATAATAGAACATATTACAAATTACAAATTATAATAGAACATATTACAAATTACAATATGCAAATCACAATTAGAGTTGCATTTTACAACATAAAACCTACCATTATAATTACATTGCAAATTGCAAATTAAAAATTACAATCTACAAGTCATAATTAGTGTTGCCATTTACAATCTACAATTATAATTACAATTACAAATTTCAAATTACAATAGAAAAAATTACAATATACAAGTCACAATTAGAGTTGCATTTTATAATATACAATTTACCATTGTAATCACAATTTCAAATGACAAAATTTCACAAATACAAATTACAATTGTACATTTACTTAAGAAATTACTAATTAGACATGCACACATTGCAATTGTACAATTACTAATTATGAAAATGTACAAATGTACACCTCAATAGAAATTACTAATTATGCATGTACAAATTACAACTTACTAATGAAAATGTACGCCTCCTAAATAGAAATTACTAATTATGCATGTACAAATTACAACTTACAATCTCATTTACATTTAAAATGAGATAGATAATAGGGCCATTGATACCATGTGAAATATTGATACAAAATCTGAAAATCATACAAATCATAGTCCAATTAGGAGTTCCCTTGTCATTAAAAGGATGGTATTAGTCCATTTAGAATCATTATTAACCCCAAAGATAGATATATAACTCTAGTAATTCTCTTGTCTTTATCAATGGGAAAAAAGTGTGTGTGCACCAAAAGACACAATGCATCATGACCCTCTATTAGTTTTATTCCTATTATGTACCTAGGGATATAACCAATGGGATATTGTTTGAAATGTGGTCATAATAATGGAGTATGCCCACTTGGTAGTTTGTGGGTAATAAATAATTCCACTAGGTAGTTATAGGAAATAATATAATAATAAGGAGTAGTCGGCATATACCCATTAGGAATACTCATGATAAAGTATAAATATACATGAGTATCAATGTATAAGATATGTAGAATTAATGTTTCCTTCTATGAGGAATAATTGATGGTGTTACTTACCTTAAGGGTCTTTCTCCATATCTTGGTGTTATTATTATGGTGAATGTATTTTTTTTTTTTTTTAGTTTAAGGGTTCTAAATCAATGTTTTGATTCAATTTTAGGAAAGGATCATTAAAAGTTGTATCAAAGCACTTTCTTGGGCCAATTGAAAGAAAATGTTCTTTTTCTAGATCTTTGAAAGGAAAAAAGGAGAATGATTGAATTCATCTCGATTTTTGAAGCTTTCTTTGTAGAATTTGAATAAACAAGTTGACAATCTAAGTTATTCTAGCTGCTACACCCGATTGCAAAAACAAATTGTTAAAAATAAAATTCGAGAAGCCTAAGTTATCATTGCTTTAAAATCCATTATTTTTAGGGTTTTTTTGGCGATGGTCGTGCATATTGCATAACTAGTATATTTTGATAGAGTGAACATATTTTCATCAAACCAACTCCAGTAGATGCAAAATGACCATGGCATTTCATAATTTTGTTCATAATAGATATTCTAAGAAATATTGATGAAGTTATTTTCATTTTTAATTTGTCACATCAAAAGTGAGTGATTTTCTTCAAAACCCTAGTTCTATTTTTCAGATAGTGAGAAATATTTTTTTATAGAAAAAAAGTGATGTTCTTAGTATTGAAGAATACATAAATGAGACAACGTCAACATTTCATGATTTTTGGAAATTCTCTATTGACTTTGGTTTAAGGAATGATGTTATGACATGGTGAAAGTCACTTGAAACCGAGGAAGTGTTGAAACTTTCATATAAAGAATATGAAAATGTATTTGTAGATAAATGGTCCCATATTGTGAAGAATGATAAACAAAGCACTATAGGTTTATTTTCATGCACAAATATCCCAATACATGTTTATTGATGTATTCAGTAAGAAAACATTATTACTTTTGTAAACTATAGTAGGAAGTATAATCTCATCAATGTCAATTTGGATAAAAGGTTGCAAATCCCCACAAAGTATATTCAAAGAACACATGTTGAGGGTGTAAATGTTCAAATTTTTAAAGATTTGAAAATTACCATGGAAAAATGTGTGTGTTCATTCATATTTTTATGCTATCAATATGAATGGTGTGGATATTATTTTGGGATATCAGTGGATGTAATCAATTGGCGCCATTAATATCAACATGCAAAAGAAGTTCTTGAAGCTTTGATATAAGACGAAGAAAATTAAATTCTATTACTAAACAAAAAGGACACAAGGGGGCATATGAAGAAGTCCTTGCAGGTAAAATAGTTAAAGTATCTACATACATGGAAGATGTAGAGTTTGATTTTGAATAAAATGAAGAAAAAGATACATAAGAACATGAATAAATTCCTAGGAAAGAGATAAGCAAGAAGAAGATGCTAAGGAGATACATGACCCCAAGTAACAAAAAGTTCAAAAGTCAAATAAGGAAGAACCAATAGCTAAGGTTGGAGTCTATCAACACCCATACCGCCATGAGAAACAACATTCATTAAGGAAAGGTTGGGAGCATCAACGAACGTGGATCCAAAAAGGAAACTAATATGGAGGAATATGGAGGACTAAAATAAATGCATGAAGATGTACAAGAATAACACATAAATAGCATGGAAATAGAGGAGAAACTAGAATCAACATTGAGGTGACAAGGAACTAGGTGGACCCCATGTCAACATTTCACTAGGATGGATGGATGTTTGTGCTTGGTACTAGTTGGCTACATTAATGAGTAGATCATAGTATATGGCTTCCTTCCATGTTTTGAGGATGAAACATGCAAAGCGGGGTGGAATGTTATGTACATAGAGAGGATAATATGGGATAAAGTTTGGAGGTACCTAATGGGAAATTGTATGAAATGCAGACATAATCATGGAATATTCTCACTTGGTAGTTTGTGGGTAATAAATAGGTGCACTATGTAGTTAGAGGAAATAATATAATAATAAACGGGTCGTTGGCATAAGCCCATGAGGAATACTCATGAAAAAAGTATAAATATACATGAATATCATTGTATGAGATATGCTGGATGAATTCTTTTGTAGAAAACATGGTTTGTGGGTGATTCCTTCCATTAAGAGTAATTGATGGCATTACCCTATCTTAAGGGTCTTTTTCTATATCTTAGTGTTATTCTTATAGTGATTGTCTTTTGGTTATTTCTGAAGTTTAAGGGTTTTATATCATTCTTGTGATTCAATTTATGGGTTAAGGATCACTACAATCGATAGTGAACTAGATGATTCAATTGAGTGGTTGACTAGTTGGTTGAATTATGGGTCAACTAGGCTCTCAACTACTCGGATTGATTAATCGACAGAGGATTCAACTAACCAACTAGTTGGTTAGACACGTAGAATATAACAATCGACTATGGTGAAAAATTATGGTATAAATGGAGGACACCATTACGTGTTATTATGCAAAAAAGTGAATCTATTCTTCCTTACTTAGAGGGAGTTTATCACATCTTGGTGCTCTAAAACTATGGACCTATGGGTCAAGTAATATGGTGAATTTTAGTGAATTACATGTGAATTATAAGTAGTGAATAATCCATTATAATGTGTTGTCACTTGTGATATGTTGTGCTCAAGTGTTGAAATAATTTCTATCAACACAGCCTCTTCTTAGAATAATTAGCTCTTCTATCTTTCTAATTCCTTCCAGTTTGTCCAACATGTTATCATAGTTGTTAGTTTGAATCACATCATATTGTCTACAACTTTTTTAAGGTTCCATCTAGACATGTGATCTATTGAGTAAGGTCTATTCGTGATTGATTCTAGGTTTCTACTTATAGACTGTATCATAGTTTAGATTTATAGATCAACACAATGGTTTCCAAGCATGAAGTAGTGACCTTAAATGGTCACAACTATGCAATATAAGTGCAAGATATGAATACCTTTCTAAAAAGTAAGTCCCTCTAAAATTTTACCAAGATTGTGATACTAGATCTAAAGGATGATCAACATAAGTTTGTCCTTGACAAAAAAAAGGTGAGGTCAAAGGAGTGACTATCACATACATTCCAAATTATACTCACTTTCATATAAGTGGGATTGACTACTCTTATTAGGTATAGAAGAAACTAAATAATCTATTTGATAGAGTCAATGAAATTCAATTTATGTGGGTTTAGAAAAGGTCGATCTCTCTAGATCCCCTCTCCCCTCTCCTTTTAAAGGATTGAGGATTATTTGGCTCATGCTAAGGATTTACAATTGAAATCTGGTGAATGTGGAAAGGACTTTTTGAATAAATGTGGCCATTTCATAATTTTAAGGCACCCTATGATATTATGTTTAATGTGCCATGGTAGTTGGGTATCTAGAAAAGGAGATGGTAAGGAATATGCTCTTTACTCTTTCTATGGATTGTTGATTATGGTAAGGAGAATTTTTTTATGGACATTACAAACTATAGTAAATCTTATGTACTACAATAATCTTGAACTAGAAAAGGAGGTGGTTTCTAAGACAAGCCATAATGCAAGAAGACCAAACACTCAATGAAAGGAAAGAACAAACATGATGTCAAATAGGAAGAGCAGGATGAAGATGAAAAGCAAGGTGGAGGAAATGAAATCACAATGGAGTGCTTAGGAAAAAGACAACAAAATTGTCAAAAAAGGAGAGGTGTTAGTCACCACCTAAAATTTTTGACATGACTTACAAGCCCAAAATGGAAGGCCTACACATGCACAATGAAGAAGCGAGGAACCTTGAACAAATTTGATATTTTTGAATTCCTTGAAAAGAGTGGCATGGAATAAATAAGCCATCATTATTAGACTTACCAAAAATACAGGGTTTCCAAGACAAGCAACAAGGAAAGAAGATCCACAGAAGATCAAACACTAAACATAACAAAATGAAAACACCATGATAAATGAGAACACGAAGACAAAGGTGAATACAAGGTGGAGACAATGAAACCAAACGTGAGCGCTCGGTAAACAAACAAACAAAAATGACAAATAAGGAGAGGTCTTGGTCACAACTCAACCTTTTTTAGATAATTTACAAGACAAAATTGACAAGCTTTCCTGTGCATAAGGAGTGAGGAGACCTTTAATGAATTTGGGGTTTTCCACTTCCTTGAGACAAGTGGCATGGAGTAAATGAGTTTTCATCCTTCCACCGACAAAAAACATGGAGTTGTTGAGACAATCCACATGAAATAAGACTAAACACTACAAGAAACAGATGGAAAACACCATGTGGAACAAAGAAGAGGAAGACAAAGGTGAACAATGAGATGGAGGCAACAAACCACGAGAGAGCGTGACTTATAAAAATAAATAAATAATTGTGAAACAAGGAGAAGTCTATGTCACTAATTAACTAATTATTGTCTAATTGAAGGACATGTAATTAATGTAAGAACTTTATAGTCATAATTATACTTGAATATCTAACTTATAATTTAAATTCAACATTTTGAAGAAAAAAAACATAAAATCATCCAAATAGATAAATAATCACCATAAGCAATCACAATTACCCATTACTAGCTCATATGAAACAATGTGTGTGAGGTGCCCCAATCTCACATGCTACTACAACCATTGCATCAAGTCTACAAGGATATGCCTTGCCGCTCTGAAACAAGTGTATCTTTCCACATGAGTTGTAGATGCTAGAAGAAACAAATACTCAAAAAAGTTATGTTCACAAAATATTAATCAATTATAAAATTAAATGCATAATCAATGAAAATAAAAATAATATGTCTTACTAACCTCAACCAAAAAAAACTCTAATAAGTAGTATCTTTTGTAAGGCCATGACAATAATAAGAACATTGATGTAGAACAAGTGAGTTGGAACCATAATGGTCAACATAGCTAGATGTTATACATGGCTTAGAGTCCACCTCATACTATAAGAACCATAATGGTCAACATAGCTAGATGTTATACATGGCTTAGAATCCACCTCAGACTATAAGAACATTGATGTAGGACAACTGGGTTGGAACCATAATGGTCAACATGGCTAGATGTTGTGCATGGCCTAGAATAGATAAGGCCTAAAGACCTTATACCTGGTGGTATAACATCATTACAGTAACACAAAGTTGCCATAACGTGGCTATGTTGAAGTACAATGTTTTTAAATTGAATACACTATTAAAAAAACATTAACATTGACTAGTTTGTAATGCTATTGTTATTTTGAATTTTGTAATTTGTAGTTTTTTCACACACATATATATATATATATATTTTTTTTAAATGATTCCATTAAACATATAAAATGTATGAGAATAAGGGATTTGAACTCGCCATCTTCCATTTACATCTTCTCATCTCAATTACTCATTTCCAAATGCTCTAACCCCCATGAACTAATGATTTAAGTTAATGATAATAATAAAAAATAGTCTAATTTTTTAAAAGTGTTTTTGGTTAAATTATTATAATATAATTTGCTTAACTGCTCATTACTTTACTTGATTTGTTTATAAATTAAAATTTTGTATATAGTTAAGTGAGGTGTTTAACTACATGCAATTTTTTTCATTTTTAAACAAGATCTTTTGTTTTGATTAATCGAGAAGCATAACTTGTTGCAATCTTGTTCAAAAATATATGGTAAGAAAATATGTAAATTGTGGAGTTGGCTAAACTCTACATTATTTGCATTTTTTTTTGGATAAGTTCATTATTTGTTGTTGAAAATAAGATTTTTAGTGCTGAAATTGCAATTTTAATTGTAAAAATAGATTCAACCTCCTCAATTACCCATAAAGCATAAGGCATCAAGATTATTCAATTCTAACTACTGAAAAATACCATTTCAACCGAATTTTAACCTTGTAAAAAAAACTCACCAAATTTTTGGTGCACATGGTTTAGAGTTTAGTTTAGTCCGTAAATTGTACCCAATACCCAAAACTCTTGCATTTAAAAATATACCAACAGTTACAAAGATCCAAAACTCTTGCCTTTAAAAATATACCAACAGTTACAAAGATTCGTATAAGTTTTTGGTAGTTTCCTCTCAGAAGACTGCAACCGCACTAAGAAAATCCGGATTTTTGGTGCTGCACTGGCGGATGTATCCTGGTGACTTGGTGAAAGAATCGAAAAACCGGTGGGATTCCCAACTGACATCGTTAAAATCAAATCCAGTGTCACTGACTTTAAGCAGCCAGAACAGGATGCAGACCAGTGGTAAAATAACAAGATACACAGAAGCCCCAATAAGGTTGCCAACTTCCCTATTTATAACAAAGCAAACCAAATCAATAGGCCTTCAATTATCTTGATCCCTCGCTTGCATTCGCATTAGCTTTGTCTTGCATCTTATTAGTTATAATCACTTAGGCTTCAAATCGCCATGGATCATACAGTAGCTATGTTTTTTCTTATCTTTTTTTCTGTATCACTGCCTTCAACAGCAGCAGCTGCAACAATGGAGGACGTGAAATATCCCGTAGACTACAGTCACAGAGATATCGCAGAATTCATCAAAACTTCGTGCAACGTGACTCTGTATCCGCAGCTCTGCGTTTCGTCGCTGTCTTCTTACCCGGGGCCTCTGAGACCCAAGCAACGGGATCTCGTGAATGCGTCCGCCATAGTCAGCCTGGTTAATGCTCACAACGTTTCCGTCTGGGCCACCGGCCTCGAAGCCACAGGTACCAGGATAAGTGAACAGGAAAAGGCGGCGCTCAAGGATTGTAATGAGAATTTCGAGGATACCATGGACCAGATTCGCCAATCTCTGGTGGAGCTGAAGCGTCTGAGGCGAAACACGTTCAAGTTTCAGATGAGCAACGTGGAGACGTGGATGAGCGCCGCCCTCACCAACGAGGGCTCCTGCCTCGACGGTTTTCAGGATCTCAACGCCGCCGGGAATGTTACGGTCATGGTCACCGGCCGCGTGCAGATTGTGTGCGAATTGATCAGTAATTCCCTTGCTCTAATCAACAGATTCGCTGCCACGGGAGGATATATGGAACTCCATGGACGATACAAGGAAATTCATGTTTGAAGCCTCCAAGGCCGCCACCAAATTATATTTTCATTCATAGAATCTGTACAGCTCGTAACAGAAAGCTAATTTTTGGCCTTTTACTGTTAATTGGGCCAAAATTAATCAACTTAAGAGGAGATTAATGATTGGTTGGATCCCATGGTGAGCAGTAATGAGCTTGATATAGCAATCATTGTTCTGAGACAGTTTGATTAATGGTCGCTTAAATTTTGCATTTATTTATAAATATATACATGTTTTGTGTTTTGATAAGTTATATTCGAATGGTTTGAATAAATTTTAATGAAATAGTGAGATAGAGAAATTCAGGATTTTGAAAATCAACAAACTATTATACACCATATATATACACCTTGTTTTTATCAATTATTATGTTGTGAAATTACAAGAGCCCATGGGAAGGGGTTTCACCTTGTTTGTTTTTAGTAATTATTATGTTGTGAAATGACACTAGCCTACCGAAAGGGTTTCACCTTGTTTGTTTTTGTTGAGTATTATGTTGTGAAATCACAAAGCCCATAGAAAGGGGTTTCACCTTGTTCGTTTTTATCGATTATGATATTGTGAATTCAGTTTTTATCAATTATTATATTATGAAATCATAAAGACTTATAAGAAAGAGTTTTACCTATTCTTTTTAATAACATTAAATAAGATAATAAAAAAAGTTTATAATTTTAATATATAACCACCTTAAAATTTAACTTAAAATCTTTTTACTCACAATTTACAACCCTCGTAAATCTTCTTTAAAATTTAAAACATTAAACCATAAATGTCAGAGAATCAAACATTGAACAAACATAAATGTCGGAAACTCACACCTTTAAGATAAAATGAACATTCTAAATCTTCACCCATGATATAAGGAAATCAAACCTCATTTTCCTACAACGCCTTTTGAAAAAAGTATCTTTGTCCTTTAATTGATTTGGCCCAATGAGTTGTCATCCGAGACTTTTTTGGGTTGTCATGATGAAATATGAACTCCTATCTATGATGTTTTTTACGTAAAGTATAATATGGGAATGGAAAAGAGAATGCACATACATTTATTTATTATTCGTAATTTGTAATAAATAAATTATAATATTATAATATGGGAATACATTCCCAAAAGAGAATATATAAAAAAATATTTATTATTTAAAAATTAAAATAAAAATTTATAAAATAAAATTGAATAATTCATAATAAAAAAATATTAAAATTTTTTATATAAAATAAAATTGAATAATTTATTAAAAATAATTATATAGATCGTTGAACTAAATATATAATTATGAGATATTGTAAATGTCACTTAAATTTATATAAAAAACTTTAATTATACAATAAAGTCACTTAAAATTATATAAAAAAAGTCTAATTAGTTCGATAGACGTTTTTATTTGAGATTCGGGGCGGACTAGGGCCTATGTTTTTTCATCTACTCACGAGGATGAGACAAGTGTATTGTAGGGATTGATTTTAGGACAATTGTTCAAAATTCCTAATAAAGGATTATATATATGATGATGGTGGTGGTGGTGGTGGTGGTTAATGTCCCCTAAGACCAAACTTTGTTCTATCGACCTAAAGAAACAGATTATTTAGTTTGTTTTAAAATTGTATTTCTATGCTCAAAGAGCTTGGACAGAATCGTCTCGAGCTCACTATAATTTTGATAAGTTAAAAGGATAAGAAGGTGGGTATTGCAACAACGATTATGAAAGTGAGATGTAACGTGGGTGTAGGCAAGGCACTCTAAGAGGAAGTGATTTTCATCCTCAATGTTCATATTCTCACAGAGATGACAAACCCTTTCCACCCATGGTGTTTTAACTGCCCAAGATCCGTTTCACTATGGACCTCATGAGAGTTCGTTCTTATCTTGGCTATATTAATTTTTTTCTTTGAACTAGTTAATAATAATAATAATAGCTATGCATGGATAACTCATAGCTAGTGAATGGATAACCAATAGTTCATGGTAGTTAACTAGAAGAATGTGACATAAAATAAAGAATATAAAAAAAGAACTGATAGTTGATAAATGGATAACAGATAGAATGTCTCCAAGTTGAACTAGTTTAACTAGAAGAATATGAGAAATAAAAAAAATCAAACTCTCTCTCAACCATTTGATCCCTATCGACTTAATTATATTTACCTCGATAGACTTTTTTTATTTGAGATTTGGGGTGGATTACGGCCATTGCTTTTTCCATCTAATAACGAGGATGAGACAAGTGTACTCTAGAGATTGATTCTATGGCAGTCGTTCAAAATTCAAAATAAACAATTATAATAAAAAGGAATATCAAAAATAATCGATAGCTAACTGATGAATGTATAAGTGGTAGCAACTATAACTCATAGTTGATAAATGGATAACCAACAATTCATGGCAAATAACTAGAAGAATGTGAGATAAAAAAAGAAAAAATATAAAAAATATCTGATACTTGATAACCATTCGACTTGATCCAACCACACACTATGATGTGCTAGTTATATAATAAAAACACATACTTAAATAAAAATGAATTGATTAAATAGAAATGTAATTCTATATTATATTTTCTTTATATATAATTTTATATAAAAAAAAATGCATTTTCTTCTATTTTACATCTTTCTATAAAATCTTATTTATTTCATAAAATACTTACTTCTCTCAAATTTTCCAATTTTAAACACTTTTACATCTAAATGGATGTTGTAATGTACTCAATATTAAGGTTTTAACCATGCTTTGCCACCAACTTTATATATAAAAACGTTATTACAATCCATTTCAATATAGAGAAGATATTTTTATATAATCATAAATAATTTAATTTAAGAAACCAAAAACTCAAAATTTATTAGAAGATATAATCACTAAATTAGTACATTTATATAACTTGTGGTTGAATATGTTTTATTCCTTATATTATTCTAGTTAAATGCATTCACATAGGAGTTATCACATGCATTCTTCGTGTTATTTATAAACTAGTTATTTTATATATATATATATATATATATTTGTTTACTTCAAATTTTGAATCATAGAATCAATCTCACACACTAAATTGATTCTCTGTTTGTAGATGTGAATGCCTATATTTGAGACACTTTTTTCCAAGTGTCTTGGTTAGCATGCTCTGTCTCAATATAGATATATTGTAATTGTTTACTTCAACGAACAATACTTCACATGCTATAAGGTATTTGATGCTGTTAAGCAGCACTGTGAACCATTAAACCTCAAACAAGTTGAGATCCAATAACCCAAGATACTGCATTACCATAAAATCAAGCAACAGGCAATACACTAAGCTGATTCTATAGATGTGAATGCGTCTATTTGGGACACAACTGTTTTCCACGTGGCTTGGTGGGCATGCTCATTATCTTTGCTTGATTCACGGCTATCCTTCACACTAATTCAAACACAGCGGAAAGTAGTGAAAAGGCAGATGAAAAGTCTCTTCACCAGTCACCAACAGCACGTCATCTGGATAGAATCTAATCTTCTGATCAAATTTCATGAATGCAGCGACTCTGGCAGAATGATAGTGATGGTGAGAAAGTGGAAAAACCATGCACGGTTCCAAGTCAGATTATTAAAATTAAAATTAAATACAGAGAGTCACCGACTTTAATTAGGCGGCATAACCGGCTGCGGGCGAATGATAAAATAATAAAATACGTGAAATCATCAATCGCCGGCCACAATCTCATGTAACAGTGGAATAGCAAATTCCAGAAGCTCGCCAACACACCTATTTATGGCAAGGCGAAGCAAGAAGTATAACACCCTGCAATTCTCTTCTAAATTCGCTCTCGCTTCGTCCTGCTATATTTATCTTTTTATTAAGAGGTCACGAGTTCTAATCGCCATGGATCCATCAGCTAAAATGCTTTCTGTTTTCGTATTTGCTGTGATGCTGGCCTCTTCAGCAGCAACGGCGGACGTGAATTCCTTGTCCTCCAGCCACACAGACATGACGGAATTTATCAAAACTTCGTGCAAGGTGACTCTGTATTCGCAGCTCTGCGTTTCGTCGCTCTCTTCCTACGCGGGGTCTCTGAAGGCCAAACAGAGCGATCTGGTGAAGGCGGCTGTGACGGTGAGCCTCGTTAATGCTCGCAACGTTTCGGTGTGGGCCGCCGGCCTCAAAGCCAGAGGCGCCATGACGATTATGAGTGAAAGAGAAAGCGCAGCGCTTAAGGATTGTATTGGGAATTTCAGGGACGCGACGTACGAGATTACTGGATCCCTGGCGCAGCTGAAGCGCTTGAATCCAAACACATTCCAGTTTCAGATGAGCAACGTCGAGACGTGGATGAGCGCAGCCCTAACAGACCAGGACTCCTGCCTCAATGGTTTTCAGGATCTGAACACCAGCGGGAAGGTCACGGCCATGGTTACGGGCCGCGTGCAGAATGTGTGTAAATTGATAAGTAATGCCCTCGCTCTCGTCAACAAATTCGCTGCCACCGGAGTAGGATATAAATGACTCCATTCCTGATGCCAACAGCCTTCAAGATGTTGTTAAATATTTGTTTTCTCTATTTTATAGCATCTGCATACCATTGCTCTTTTTGCTTTCTGTAACTCTCGTTCTGCATATAATGTTAGTTAAAGTGAATGCCGTGAGACATTAATGTAAGGCGTTGCTTTGTAATGCATAAGAGCTCTTAATATCCTATCTTTTAATGGCTGCTCTGATTAGACAAGTGCAAGCCTAAGCCTATTTTTGCAGAGGTGAATATATATATATATATATATATTTATTTATTTATTTATTTATTGAGTAAGCATGAATTCGTTTAATTATTTTTTTAATTTTTTATAAAGTTATTTTATGTAATAATATCTCCTTTTTATTAGGTTATAGAGTTTCCTAGCTACTTTAGTAAAAAAAAATTTACTATTAATATAAAAATTTGCAACACTTTATTGAATTTAAATTGAAATTTTATATGTCAAAAACAGATCTTTATTGAACTTAACTTAAAATTTTATGTCTTAAAATTTTATATCTCAAAAACAGATTAGTAAAAGTGAAAAAAGGTTTGACTTAACAACTAAAAGTAAATATTCGTATTTTGGCAAAGAATAAAAATAAATTTAATTATTGAAATATAGTTCATTAATTAACTAAATTGTATCACAATTTAATATTATTATTTATGGTTTTAATATTTACTTAATTTAATAAAATTTAAAAATATATTTTTTTAAATTCATTTGGATTCAATATTAAATACGTTTAAATAATTCTTAAAATTTGAAAATTTATTGATTCAGATTTATCTATACTTATAATATCAAATAATAAATTCTTTATATAAGAATAAATTTATCTATATAAAATATTAATAAATTAAGTTTTTTTTCATAAAAAAAAACTATATCTTATATTTTATAATAAAAAACTAACTATATCTTATATTTCATAATAAAAAACTGTATAAAATATTAATAAATTAAGTTTTTTTTCATAACAAAAAACTATATCTTATATTTCATAATAAAAATCATAATAAAAAACTGGTACAATCTTTGGTTGCAATATTATCCAAAACTTTAAAAAACTGTATAAAATATTAATAAATTAAGTTTTTTTTCATAAAAAAAAACTATATCTTATATTTCATAATAAAAAACTGGTACAATATTTGGTTGCAATATTATCCAAAACTTTCAAAACATTATTAAAGGTTCATACACTATATGCTTACTAACTCTCTTAACTCTTATCACGCAATATTATCCAAAACATTCAAAACATTATTAAAGGTTCATACACACTATATGCTTACTAACTCTCTTAACTCTTATCAAGTTATTGGCTTCCTCCAAATTGATCAAAAGAAACAATACTTCTAACCATTTCTCTTCACAATTCTCTTTACAATTTCTCTTTCCCAATTTCTAACAATATAAAACAGAAACTTTTATTATATGCCCAATACTATCATACAATCCAGTTTTATTTCATTTTTTCTCCATTATGGGTTCTAGAAAAGATTAATTGAACTTGTGGGTATGCCCACTCCATCCTTTGAAAGTGCATCTGCTTGCACATTTTGTTCTATGAAAATGTGACTAATATTAAAGGAGATGAAAGTTTTAGTTAAGTGTTTCAAATTGATTCCAATTCTTTTAAGATTACTGTTTTGTAAAGTCTTTCTCCTTCATATTCTCAATTCATAATGTTGAATCACCAAATATGTGGAATCAACAAATACATGAAAGTCTTTGATCTCTACTTTTAAAGCACTCTTTAGCAGTTCTCTTAATGCTGGCCAATCCTGTTAAATTTAACCAAGTATAGGATCCTCATGCCTGAATGAAAGCAATGTGAAGAGAAGACTGCAAAAGAGAGAACAATTCAATGAAAGTTGAAAAATAAATTCATGACAATTTACACAGACTTTCATTGAAAAATAAATTCATGACAATTTACACAGACATGAGATTAAAAAGATGGTCAGCATAACATCACATCCATTGCCATTGATCTCTATGTAATACAATAATCATACAATAGAAATAATTCAAATGTATTATGGAGTATTCAAATTCACCAACTCTAAATGACTTTGGTGCAACTACGGATTAATCAGTTCACAATCAGTTAATTGATATAGGCAGGTGAGGAAAGGCACATATCTCCCTTAAATTAAGCAAGCAACAAAAAAAAAGATGAAGAAAAAGAATATTGTATCATTTTTTCAATCACAGTTTATCAATTACTATTAATTCTCACAAAATCCATATCTTTATCCTATGCAACATTCTAAATCTCAATTCATTGACATTGACTATAATATAGCCATAATCTCATAACTAGCATAGAGAAAAACTAAAAAAAAACTAAAGACCACAAGAAAGATAAAACAATAACCTGAAGCAAAACAATGACAATTGTGCAGATACATAGCATACAAAGAATCTACAATCAATTTGATTTGCATTTTTCCATATCAATTGCACTATGTGGACGACAATATATAGTTAGTGTACAATATCCAAAACATGAAAGAATTAACATGTATTGAATTGGACCAACAATCTCCCAATCAAAATCATGTCAAAACAATGCAAAAGCATCGCCAAATTGGGCAAAGCTCGAATGTAGTCTTTTTTTCCAAACATGCATCAAAATTTGAGATAGAATAGAGGCCATGCAAATTTTTTTATGCCCATGTCAATGTAATAGCCATAGAAATCATTTTTTTTAATGCCTATGTCAATGTAATAGCCATAGAAATCATGGTGTCAAATGGTCTTAAAGTTCTGATATAAAGAGCATATATATTGCACGGGAACTTCACTTAGTGAACATCTCACATATCAAGTGCGATCATGGGATATTAAAGAATACCCTTAATTTCCATAGATATTGACCCAAAATCTTTTTGTTGAAACCCCCTCCCAATACTTAAAACCTCCTCCCCACCCAATTTTATACCTCAATCCTTATAAACCACCCTACCCACCCCCACATTAAACCCCTCATCCCCCAATACCTGCAATATATTGGTTCAATTTTTAATAATTTTAAAACCCACAATATGAACTAACGTGATAGGATATTGGTCAACAAGTGAATCCCCGTGATATATTGTAGAAGTCTTCATATGCTTTGACATGACAAAAGTTGAAACACCATGTTTCTACCATCCATTCTAGCCTAGTGATTTTTTACCATCTGAATTCTATTTGATCCATTCTATAGCCTATTGATTTTTTACCATCTAAAATCTATTTGATGGATAGTGGAGAGCATGTAGAATGTTTTCTATGTTGAATTTCTTCACTGCAAAGAACATGTACACAACAACTCAATTTTTACAACGAAGTCAACCTAATGCACATGTAAACAGTTTTTGCTTACTGCACAAATCAGTGCATATTTGACTATGAGCAACTTTTGTGAACAATTACATAAAAAATGACGACGACAAAAAAAACCCAACACTGTGGAATATGTTCCTTATGAAGAACGCTGAGCCTGTTTGAAAAGGCCTTAGTCTAAAATAAAATGGCCTTAGTCTAAAATAAAATGGTTGCAAGCATCAAATATGCTATTTTTTTGTTGGTATCTGTCCAATAGCAACTAGACATCTAGCTAATATTTAACCAAACATTTAGCTAAAAATATTTATTCCTTATTTCTACGTTTGTTTGTTTTTTTAAATTCTACACCGCACATACACAGCCTAAGAAAGCCACCTACAGAAAGAAAGACCTTGATCTCAACCCAGAGGCCACATAAATCACATTCAGAAATGCAAAACACAATGCCATGATGCACAGCTGGGGACTAATGCTCTAAAAAATCTCAACAATGAAGACAAAATTCCATGGGAAATGCTTAGTTTTTTATTTCAGGTCACCACCAAAATCGCTTCACGAGTTAAAGACAGGAACAAGGGCCCTAGAGAATTCTACATTTAAACTATATCGTGAAGAACATGTACACAAAGTTATTTTGCTCTCTCCTCGTTCAAAAAAATGGGGATAGAGAAAAATAACATAAAGTTATTTTGCTCTCTCTTTATTCAAATAAACGGGGAGAGAGAAAAACAACAAAAATAAAGGTTTCCAAATATATTCTGTTATAATTAAGAAATATATTTTGCAATATATTCTATCAGTTTTAAATGGGTGTTTATGTGTAAGAACAAATATATTTTAAACTTATTTAAGTTCAGAAGAAACGAAATCAGTTATATATACTTAAAGTACATCTTATTTTTGGCTTTCTTAGTGGTGTGGCCTTTCTACAAGACACAAGTAATCTAAAAATGCTCTCTCACCTTCTATCAATCAAAAAACAATGCAAAAAATGATAAAATAAAATGAAAACAAAATTAGGCTTATCAACCAAAACCTCATTTATCCTCTATAATTTTTTTAGTTAAAGCATAACAGAGTTCTAACAAAGTTCCAATAATGAGTGGGGAACATCTTAATTAAGTAGCCAATTTTGGTCAATTTAGAAACTCGATCCAAATTCAATCTGTTATTGACAAGTAACTAAAAAGTGGATCCAAATCAATTTGTATGTATACATTATGAATTTATGATCACTTGACATTAACTAAAACACTTAAATACGCTGAATTTATTGTTTTCTTTACAATACAAAATAAACTGACTTTATTGTTTTCTTTTCAATACAAAATAAACTCAGTTCACTCAGAAATTCCTTGAAGTAAATCTCTCAATATCTTGGAGATTTCAAAGATTTGTGTTTCTTACTAATTTGAATTGGAGATTTGGAAGATTTGTGTTTCTTATGAATTTTAAATCATGTTTCAGTTCAAGTCCATTTGTTCAAAATAGGAAAAAGGCTTACCTTTTAACTATTTTTCTTGTTTTGATTTTAAAATATTTACTCTTCCTATTCACAATCAAATTATGTGAATTTTTTTCCACAAAATACATAAAATCTTAAATTATGAAAGAAAATACAAAAGACTATGTTCATAATTTGAGAATCATAGAGATTGGCCAATTTTTTGGTACTTGCAAAATACCCTGTTCAAGTTTCAAGATGAAGAAGACTTCAAAAATATGGACTATCTAACAATTAAATTCTACATTTCCGCAAGGCCTACAATATCAATCTTCTAAATGGAACAACGACTTAAAGGTTTCCTTGTTTTTGTTGTATTAAGATCTCATATTTCAAGAACATAATAGTGTAAAGTGCAAAAGGCTGCAAAAACCGTGGATTTTTTTTTGTTTACGGGAAGGGCAAAAGTTTTTGTTGTATTAACATCTCATTTTTCAAGAACATAATAGTGGAAAAAGCTGCAATTGTAATTTGGATGGTGTGAACAGTGCAGAGTATTGTTCTGAAACAGTTTGTTGCTTTGCAAACGAGGGGAGGAAGACAAGGCAAGCCGTGAGCTGTAGGTATATATTTGTATGTGCTCCTTCCCTTCTGTCCATTGGACCGCAGAAGCAAAGCAAACTATGGATTTTTCTTTGTTTCCGGGGAGGGAAAGAGATAGACGAGTTATAACAATCGATATTTGGGTGTTTGATATCACCATAGGATGGTTTTATTAAAGTACTAAAACAAACACATTATTTAGTCCATAAATTCAAGATAAATTTCCATACTAACTTAGAACTACACTCATTATTCACTTGTCAATGACCAAACTAAATTTACACAGAATCAAAGCTACATAGAATTTAGAAGTAAGATACTAAGATGTAGATACCTGGTAAACTAGCAATCTGTCGGCTCTTTAAACTATTATCATCGCTCTAGCACTCTTCTTAGTTTCTTTGCTCATTTTTTTCTTGAGAGGGAGCTCAACCAAATTACCGAGTGAAAGGTAAAAGCAGAATTGTATCCTTTTGGATGCAGGATAACCGACGAGGATGAGGAGCCCAATAATTCCATGATCTAAAATATCTTTAAGTAATTACGAATAGTCCTCCTGGCTTTGACTGATGGATGTGCTCTGTTGTAGTCTGTTGGAACGCCCCTATCTCGGATGTGTGCAATCAATCAAGATATAACTAGGAAAACATCACCCTCCCTCCCTTCCTGACTGGCACTACCTGACCAGCGTAAATGGCTCAACCTCTCACCTCTCCCTGATTATTCTTTGTGTCTGATCCTCAAATGGGTGTGTGAAGAAGGAATTTTTTCGATGGTCCAACAGGTAGTCTTCCTCAACACTCAAGTTCGCATTTAAGTTTTGGATGCAGGATAACCGACGGTCCAACAGGTAGTCTTCATCAACACTCAAGTTCACATTTACGTGAGAGCTGACTTGCCACCCACCAAAGTCATCCATCATTCATTAATGGCACAAATATTTAGAATATATCTAGAAGCGATTGGCACCGAAACCAGTTCCCCCCGGAACGAACAATCGTTTCTTGTGAAATCGTTGTGCGAAATGAATCGTTTCGCAAGAAACCGTTTCTTCACTCCAGAAACTAAAACGACCATAGAAAATGACGGTTTTTGTTCCGTCTCCGTTTCTCCCAAAAACACAAGCCTTCCTCATGTTTCTGGCAACATAGAATTTTAACAACGAAACCAACCTAATGCACATGAAAATTGTTTTTGCTGACTACACAAATCACAACATCTTTGACCGTGAGCAACTTCTATGAACAATCACAATAAAAGCCAATACTATAGAATATGTTCCAAATAAGGTATATGCATATGCATGCATGCAACACAAGGCTGAAAACATCTAACTAATAAAACACAACTTGATGTTTAGTTGCGCAACAATCTAGAAAACTACTAATGTGTGGGCTTGTGCTCTCCTTGACTAGATGCACCTTCCTTGACTGTACGTTAGATAAGGGCGTCACTTGATATCCCTATCGGGTTAGCTTTGTAATCAAAGCAAACAGGGTGTGGCCTCTTCGGATGCCCCCTATAATTGCTATATAAGGGCCTCACTTGATATCTTTATCGGGTTAGCTCCGTAATAAGAGCGAATAGGTCCCCCCTATAATTGCTATATAAAGGCCTCACTTGATATCTTTATCAGGTTAACTCCGTAATAAGAGCGAATAGGGTGTAGCCCCTTCCGATGGACCCCTATAATTTCTTCTCGTAAACATAGCAGCCCCACGGGTGATTTGTAAACAACATCATAAAAAAATATTTTATAAAAGAGCATGTAAGAGAAAAGATCATAGTCAATTTATTGAAATACATTGTAGTTAGAAAAAATGTTCATTTAGTTGTAAAAATCAATTCAATATTTTAGGTGAATTGTATATTGTTATTAGCAAACCTGTTTTGTATTGTTATTTAGTTAGTTGCAAGTGTATGTATGTGTGAGTTTGATGTTAAATTGTATATGCAAGCTTTGGATCAAACATGTAAGGGGCCACTGTACCTTAATCCTATAAGAGGGATTGGTGACCAAATATGTCTTAGTTTAGAGGAGGTCACTGCATGGGCACTTTTGTAAGAGGGACTGGTGACCAAAATGCCTTGGTTAGAGGGGGAGGTCAATATGGTGTATGGGAACTTTTGATGCACGTTAGGTTACGTGTTGAGTACCCATAACTACGCCTAGATAGATTGAATTCAATAATGAATTTATTTATTTATTTACGTCGAAGACGTTTTTCTCAGAGGTCCGTTTTTTGCCACTGTGGTGAAAACGGTCGTCCTTTCGGCAAATTATTTGCTAGCTTGTGTCATTTTCATTTCCAACCAATGTTCACCCGGAAATCATCGGGCCTCGGCATCCTTCCATTCGCTCCTCTAGCAGCTCATTTAAACTCTGTCTGTGTCGGGTCCGTCCCATCATGCTCTAAACTTTGACAGCCTCACTTCAATTCGTACGTTCGTCGAGTCTCCATATCATGCCCATGCATATGGTATGCCATCCGCTTCCACTCCTCCTTCTTACAACATATAAGCCGCAAATTTAATTTTGATTTTGATATTAGAGAAAATTTGGGGTCTAAAATGGGCCTTATAAGAAAACACCCCAACAATAAATTTTATGGGTTGGAATTCCAGAACCAATAAAATTTCAATAAAATGAGTCAATTATAATGGTTGAATTGACATATTGAGATTTAAAATGGGCCTTATAAGAAAACGCCCCAAACCATTATGAGCCCATTTTAGAACTCAAATTTCCTCTAATGATATGGCATAAAATTTTAGCAAACATTTCCATGGCTTAACAAAGGTGAAGCGAGATGAGAGGGCCATGACAAGCGTTCTGGCAAATTTCCTCTGCAATTTCTGAAAATTGAGGTCTGGGTTAAAGAGCAAAAACAGGTAAAATGCAGAGAGACAAATTCAAACTTCCTGCAAAGATAGATCTGTTTCTAAATTAACTGGAGTTCGGGTGATTGAAAGTTGGAAATTCTCAACATTTTGGACATCAAACAGTGTCCATCCACAAGAAATTCGAACATCTATCACGGAACTCCAATTTATGTAAAACTACAGGCTGTTACAGATTCAGTCGCCGGTCTTGTAAACCTCGAAACATTGGATTTGAGTGGCAACGTTTTGGTCTCTTTGCCAGATTCTCAAGGATTTCTGAAAAGACTAAAATTCTTGAATATTTCAGGAAACAAACTAAAGAGTTTACCAGATAGCATTTCGATGTGCAGGTAATGTCTATTTATACTCTGAAGTTAAAGTTTCATGATTTAGCTTTGGCTTCTGTTACTTCCTTTTGGGTGTATCTGTTTCTGTATATTTTCTGAGATTTCCACTAAAAGTTTAGTTTGCCATTGGTGCTAACACAAGTTGTGATGGCAGTGAGTTGAATGAGCTGGATGCTAGCTACAACCAGTTGACCTATTTGCCAACCAACTTTGGTTATCAGCTTGCCAACCTTCAGAAGCCGTTGGTTCAATTAAACAAGTTAAGGTCTCTGCCATCTTCTATCTGTGAACAGAAATCCCTGAGGTATCTGGATGCTCATTTCAATGAACTATGGTCTTTACCAGATGCCCTTGGAGACTTGAAAAATCTTGAAGTTTTGAATGCCAGCAGCAACTTTCGTGATTTAGTAAGTATACCAGAATCAATTGGTGAATTAACAAATCTTGTTGAGCTGGATGTCAGCCACAATCAAATCAAGGAACTGCCATATTCTTTTGGATCAAATATGTGGATTTCCTTGATGTATTCCTTTTCATTTTTCATAGCTTGTAAATTTACATCGTGGTATCATTATTAATTTTTTCCAACTTTTTTTTGCAATGCATTTTAAACCTCTTCTCCAGTCAATATTATGGTATCATTATTAAATTTTTCCATTTCCAATGGTTTTTCAACCTCTTCTCCGGGGATCATTATTAACTTTTTCCAACTTTTTTTGCCAATGCTTTTTCAACTTCTTCTCTAGTCAATAGTTTATGCTTTGGGATCATTTTTGTCATAGTTTTTGTTTTGGGATCATTTTTGTCATGATCTTGGGATGTATATGGCTAGAGCCTTTAAGAGTTTAGTTTGAGCATGAATTAAAAAAGTAACCAGTTTGATAACATATTCAATAACAAATTAATATTTTTAAAATAAAATATTTGATTTTATTGTTATTTACTCTTTTATAATATTAATATAATTTGTTTTCATTAAAAGTAATGATTAGTAATGTCAATCATACACTTAAAATTTTAAAGTAAATTTTTTTATTAATAATATAATTAAAACCATATCTTAAAAAGTTGAAAACACAAGAGATTTTCAGATTTGTTAGTAAAGAATTCTAACCCCTACATTTAACATTTTGAAAAAAAATAATATTGACATCTAATATTTTGAGTTATTATTACTTAATAAACGCATCTATCTAAAACATATCACATGTATCAAACTTAAGGCATAACATATAGTAAATGTATCAAACTTCACAAAAACAAATTACTATTTACAACCAAAGATACATTTTAAAATAATTGATAATTATATATATATATATATATATATATATATATAATAAACCACAAACATGCTAATTTATATAAATTTTTAAAAAATGATATTTTAATGCATAAGCTTTGTATATTATAAGGGGATCAATAAAATCATCAAGTCACTTATAAGAATTGAATCTAGGTGGGGAGGGTAACAACCAGTCTTCCCAATCACCAACTCCGCCTCGATAGGAACTCTGCAACTCTGCATGACAAGAACTTTACCTCGATAGGAACTCTACCTATGCCTTACAGGAAGTCTACCCTGACAAAATCTCTACATGACAAGAACTCTTCCTTGATAGGAACTATGACTCGCTATGGACTCTACCAAATAACGTTGCCTTATATGAACTCTTACTCACAAGGAAGGAACTCCTCCCTAATAAGAATATGAATATGACTATCCCATATTCATTTAAGTATGGCATCAAAGTTATATTAATCACATTGTAATTATGCTTGCATATCATGACTAAGTCCTCAGAAGAACACATGGTTGTTATTCTCACCAAGGTTCACACAAAGTATACCACATCACATTATATGTTACATATGGTATTGCATTTGTTTATGGGTGTGTTAGTTCTCATATAAATATGATTATCCCATATTCATCAAAACATAACATCAAAATTAAATCAATCAAGTTCTCATTGTGCATGTGTATCATGAATAAGTCCTAAGAGCAACACTTGAGTATTATTCTCATGGTTCACACAAAGTATAGCACATTACATAATATGTTACATATGGTCTTACAATTGTTGTGCATAATGTGTTACAGACGGTCTTGCATTTGTTACACACACACACCCACGCACGTGAACGCGGGGGTGTGTTAGTTCTCATATGAATATGACTATCACATATTCATCAAAGCATGGAATCAAAGTTATATCAATCAAGTTGTAATTGTTCCTACATATCATGAATAAGTCATAAGAAGAACACATGACTATTATTCTCACTAGGGTTCACACAAAGTATTCTATATCACATAATATGTTACATATGGTCTTGGATTTGTTATATGTTTGTGCATGTTTATCCCATACAGATTCCAATTATGGGAGTTGGTTTATGAAGTACTACATGCAACACAAGAATTTGATAATGTGAGATGCAAGGCCACAACTCACCACTACATTTTGGGTCAGAATTCAATGCTAGTTTGACTCTTTTTGCGTTGAGTATAAACGTTGAACAATATATTGACCAACATTGATTGAACGTCTGTAAATATGCGTTGAATATTTGATGTTCCATAGAATTTTTATCCTAAAGTGAAAAATGCATGGAGTCTCCTAAAAGACGTTAAGTTGGTGCAACAAACATCAAAATAATGTCGCTTGAGACGTTATTTGGACATTAAGGATGTCGCTTAAGTGACAATGGTTAGACATTAAAAAGGTTGACTTGATGTCACTTAATCAACATAAATACGACATTCCACTTATACCTACAATGATATAAAATGAGACACTTTAAAAGTCGACTAAGCGATGCATGTTTTCCATTCTCTTGTAGTCATAGGCCTCCTAAAGTCACAACTCCAATGCATGTCATGAAACAAATCCTATTTATAGAATAGTTGTAGATCAATTTTAGTTCTTAGGGTGTGTTTGTCTCACTACCAGCTTAAAAAATTTAATCTATTATGGAAAGGACCAAAAGATTTAATGCGTTGCCAAAAATTTGGATGGCATGGGAATGAGAAAGATTACCTAAAAGAGTTGTTCCATCTGTCTTAATAATCCTTCCTAGGCTATACATAAGAGGAAAAATTAGCAAAGAATTCATATACCAATATCTTCTCCTAAAAAATTTCGTATGTAATAGTAAGGTTCTATACTTTGATGGCATCCTTTGTGGTAGGTAGTCCAATATGACATAGAAATTAGTATACATGAATGTGTTCAAATATTCTATAAAACCCTTCATGAGAGGGAAATGCTTGTTTATAAGTAGCCAATCAACAACCTAAGAAGGTTTCCCCTTATGATCAAGTATATTTTCAATCATAGGATATAATTATGTCTCTACCAAAATTTCACAATATGAATATTTAAGAAATAAAAATGTGCTTTACTTTTATTATACAATTATGTTAACTTGAAATGGGGTAAAAATTATGTTAAATTAACATAATAGCAAAAAGAAAATGTTAATATTGCATAAGTTGAATCTATATTTTTTCATTAATCATCATTCAAATTTATTGATCAAAATTAGTTTTACTTTTTTTTTTCTTCTACATTATTTTGCAACTTTTTAGGGCAATGGCTAGTATATAAGATAGTTTTTAAAGTAATTAAATAGCTCATGACGTCATGCTAGATCAATCTACCAGGCGCGCATTAAAATATTGAACCATGCTTGCAAGTGTCTTACTTTAAGCCTTGATTGACGTGATCCCGAAATTACGATCAAAATATTATTTATAAATAGATTTGTCTATCAAAATGAAGACAAACCGACAAAAAAGGAAACACGAACATTCAAATATATTTTATTTCAAAGGTTTTGAAAGTTGATTTCCATCATGTTCGCGCCTTTAATGCTTAGTTAAATCATGACGGACACAACATTTTCTATAAGTTTTGGCTTACTAATATATTTTTAATATTTTCTGTTCATATATTTTTAATATCTTCTCACATAAAGATTTTTTAAGTGATATATGTAAATTTATACATTTTTTATGTTAATAAATGTTTTATTTAAGATTGATTTTATGATAGTAATTCAAAATTCTAAACAAACAATTATATATAAACTGGTAGCTTATAAATGAATATCTCATACTTGATGAATGGATAATCAATCATTTATGATAAATAACTAGAAAAATGTGACATAAAAAGAAAAACAATATAAAAAATAATCGATTAGTATATATCCATGTCTATGTAGGGACATAAATATTGTATTGGTTTAAATGTGTATTTTGGTATATTGAATACAAGGGGTCTTCATTCAGTGAAATTATGTCATATGGTCGTTCATAAGATATTAAAGAATACCCCTAATTTCATTACATATTGGTAAATACTTATTAGAATCATTTTGTTGAGACCTCCTCCTAATATCTATTTCTAATTAAAAAAAACCTATTTAACTAGATATTCTCGATTTTTACTAGATAACCCTTTTTATACCCCCAATATCTATAAATTCCATATACCCTACTCCTCCCCAAATACATACAATATATTAATCTTATTTTGCAAAATTTAAAATCCCCCTTTATAAATGAACTTAATAACATATTGGCCAACAAGATAAATCCTTAGTAATTAAATAAAGATATTAATACAAATCCATTTAAAATTAAGTCTTTTATTATAAATATTTATTTAAAATTATTTATAGATAAATATAACTAGCTCATCATATTAAATATTCAACTTTAATTATTTTAACTAGAATCATAAATTAAATATGGATTTATATTAGTTTATGTTAAAAAGTAAAAGATCTATTTGAAGGCCAAAAGGTTAAAAGGAAAAGGTTAAAAGGAAGGTAATATAATTATGGAATAAATAAAATATACTAGCACATCTACATAGTTTGTGGTTGGATCAAGTCCATAGGGATCAAATAGTTGAGAGATGGTCATGGAATGGAAAGTATTTTTTTATTTGTCATATTTTTCTAGTTAAACAGGTTCAAGTGTGAGTTATCCATATCTAGTTAACATTTCTCATTTATCCATAAATATAATTATAAATTATTTTATCTTCTTTTCTTTTTATCTCACATGCTATTGGTTATCCATTCCTCAAGTATAACTTATCCATTAGTGACTTATATATATATATTATAATTGTTTATTTCAAATTTATAACTACTGCCATAGAATTAATCTCGACATTACACTTGTCTCATCGTCATTGGTAAATAAAAAAGAATAGAACTTAATCCATCCCAAATCTCAAATAAAAACGTTTATCAACATAATTATTGTATTAGTTAACAAAAATTATGGATTAACAATATAGAGAAAAGAGTTTACATCAGTATACTTCTTTTACATCAGTATACTTCTTGTGAGATTCACATGTAAATCTATGTAGCAAACTTGTAATAGCCCATCGTGAACATGCTAAAAACATGCTAGGTGGGTTGTAACTTTGGGAATTTCCCATTTAAGTATTATTTTTCTTTTATAACTACATGTTGACAAGATTTTACATTAATCTATTTAGCAAACAAAAAAAAATGTTAAGAAAATATAGCTCAAAATTTGAAAATCACTTTATAATAATTTATTTACATCTACATCATTATTTTATATTACGTTATTATTTTGTAGTATCGTGAGACGTGGAAAAAGCCTTGTCATTCAGAAAATCGAAATATGAAATAGGTAAGAACTTAAAACCCGAAGTCAAAAAACAGCTCACGCCCATCCACATGCTACTTCAACTATCGCTCTAAAATCACCGACAACGTTGACACTCCACCGCTCTAATGTCCAATTACATTATTAGCCAGCAATTTGCAAATAAAAATTTCTAGTAAAGCCAACGGTATTGGCGGAGAAAATCTCGTGTAGCACCTGCCTCCTGAACTAAAGCGGTGCCAACTCCCTATTTATAGCATAGAAATGCAGGGCAGCGCAGAGAAGAGGAGAACAGAAGAAGCCTTCAAAGCATACGTCTGAAGGTCGAATCCCCATGGCTCCATCAGCTACAATTTTCTTCTCTGTTATTGTAATTGCAGCGTGTCTGGGTTCAGCGGCAGCAACAAAGGCCTTGAATCCCGTGCACAGCAACACACACATTGTGGAATTCATCAAAACTTCGTGCAATGTGACTCTGTATCCGCAGCTCTGTGTTTCGTCGCTCTCTTCCTACGCGGGGTCTCTGCAGGCCACGCAGAGCAATCTGGTGAATGCGGCCGTGCAGGTGAGCCTCGTTAATGCCCGCAACGTTTCTGTGTGGGCCGCAAGCCTGAAGAACAGAAGAGCTACGATGAGTAAAAGGGAAAGAGCGGCGCTTGGAGATTGTATCGAGGATTTCGGGGACACCGCAGACCAGATTCGACAATCTCTGGCGGAGCTGAAGAAGCTGAGGCGGACCACGTTCAAGTTTCAGATGAGCAACGTGGAGACATGGATGAGCGCCGCCCTCACCAACGAGGACTCGTGCCTCGACGGCTTTCAGGCTGCTAGAGGGAGAGTGAAGGCCGTGGTCACGGCCCGAGTTCAAAATGTCAGCAAATTGATCAGTAATGCCCTCGCTCTGCTCAACAGATACGCTGCCACCGAACAAGCTGGATATTAGATCGTTGTCTGCAAGGATCTTGATATGTTTTTAATATTTAATGTAATCTACATACTGTATCTATATATGTGTATCTACAAGTATGTATATATATTTTTCTTTCTTTATATGTTTTTAATATTTAATGTAATCTAGATACTATATATATATATATGTATCTACACGTATGTATATATATTTTCTTTCTACAGTGGCTCTGGAGACTGGCATTATGTTAAATCTAGGGTTTGTTTGAACTGTGGGACGTCATGGAAGGAATACATTTCTTGAATAATTACATGTAAAGAAGATGTCACTGACTCAACATCACCCACTCTACTCCAACTAAACAAAGATTTGGTATGACTTTTACAATATGTTGTGAGTAATCCAAGCTCTAAGAGATTGATCTTCTCCACTTGATAATGTGAAATGGACTCTACGTCGCTTCGTTGTCACAATCCCATGATCTCAAAAGTCCCACCAAATATTTCGGTATGGTGAAAACTATATGATTTTTGCCTTGATTGACGGGGGCGTCGTTGTTCCTCAGTCATTGGGATCAACGCCAAAGAAAAAAGAGAATAAAAATAAAAATAAAGAGCAGGAATCTGTTATGTCACCGCAAAATGCGGCGTCTCATTTGTATTTTATGTCAACCGAACTAATCAACTCATTTCAAAACTATTGGGATGCAACAAAGTCCCTGTTTTTTGAAAATTGTAATAGTAATTAAGAAAAATGGAATACCTTATAAAAGATATAAATAAATAAAACTGTTTTTGTTGAAATAAAAAAATGTTGTTCTTTTGTTGAAATAAATAAATGTAGTTGATAATTTATAAATATACTTTTATATAACATATAAACAAATAAAATGGTTTAGTTGAAATAAATAAACATAGTTAATAATATTGATAAAAAAGCCACTCTTTTTATCATGCACCTAGTGCCTTCAGGCTGGTGCTTGTTACTTAGGAGCTGGAGTGAAGGATTGAGGGAAGGAAGGCTTGCTTTTAAGTCTTTTTACCTAACTTTGGTTATCTCTGCTTACTTCTAGCTCTTCTTGCTGACTTTCTAGCTCTGTCTGCAAGGTCCCTAGAACGGGGTTGTTGTGTGCTTTGTCCGACATGGCACCTTTGCGATCCAGTTGATCCAGATTTTTCTGTTCAATTAAGGTAGCGAGAGGAGCTAAGTTGTCCGCCTAGGTTTACCCTATAGGTATAGTGGATAGCTTCAAAGGGGTGTTAATCAAGCTTGTTTTCTATAGAGACAATGGGGTTTACCACTATTAGTTGCTAGAGAAATTGGCCCTACAAACAATCACCAATTTTCGTATGGAGCATTAGCCTGTCAATAATACAACAAGGGAGGCTGCTAAAACAGCTAGTCCCTGCCGTTTTTAAATAGTTTTAAAAAACTGTTTTTTTTTAATATCAATGTATTAAGTTATAAGATAATTTTTAAATTAGTAACTATGTTATGGGGCTGGCTGAAGCTGATTTGCACCATTATTTGCAAAGCTCACAGAGTTGCACTGTTTAAAGTTTATGCATTGCCCTCCTTTGCCAAATGACTGGTAAATTCAATACATAAAGGTGGCATATTGTCCTTTGCATGCTTACTGTTCTTTGCATGCTTTTAGCCTGACTAAAACAAGCTTAAGAGAGACCTTAGATTCAGTTGACCCAATCTTAGTTCCTTTAGTAAAAATATATAGTGCAGTTCGATTCACATATCTTGCGGCATCTTGAAAATATTGAGAATTTTCCATGAATTATCCTTTGCTCAGCATTAAAAAATATTGGGAGTTTTCCACGAATTATCCTCTGCTCAGCATTAAAAAATATTGGGAATTAAGTTATCACGGATATCAATTTATAACACAATCTTATAGCACCTGCAAAGAAACACCTTTGCTTCTCACAATGGATTTTGCGATGCTAATTGATATTGCGTTTACAATGGATTTGATACCAATAGCTCTAGTGTCACAAGAGGCCTTGTTCCAGTTGTCTCTTCAAACAGATTTGTCGTTCTTACTTTGCAATCAATATACAAGTTACCATCTATACTTCGATTTCCGATTTTGAATGCTAATGAAATTTACAAAATGTGTGATTAATGAAGTTTAAGTTTTACAGAGGCATGATAGATAGATTCCAAGAAAGAGTCGTATGAGGATCTAGTGAAGGCCTGAGATAAGAGGAGCAATTACTACTATAAATTGATGCACTGAATGTTTAATATAAAATACTATTTTGATTTTTATATCCCTCTGTAGCAGGGTTATATAGTGACTGACTCCAATCTGTATACTAAGACAAATTTTCCAAATCTAATGTTTGACATAAGATTGAAAATTTAATATTAATTTAATTTTTTTATTTAAATTTTTTTTTTTTCTATTTCATATCCTTACTTGTGCTGCTTATTATCATTCCCAACGGCACAACTGGTATCACAACCAAGAGCAAGGGAAGAGGTAGGAGAGTAGGCCCAGCAACAACACTATAACTAGATCCCAAACAGCATAATTCCCAGCAGCAGGCCAAGCATCACAATCAGAGCAAAGTAAGAGGTAGGATAAAACCCAGCATTAGTCCCAGGAGCAGTCCCAGAGCGCTATGGCTTGTTCAAAAAGTTGTATAAGGGCCTTTTAGTAATTGGCAATGATCAGGGCTAAACCACCCAAGCTCTCTATCTGTTTCGAAGCTTCTGTGAAATGGAAATATAGGTTCTATATTGAAAGGGGACTATTCAAGTGGTCCAAGGCTGAAGATAGATATAGCGTCAAGGGAATTTGATAATGGGAGAAGCGAACAGAGCCTACTATTTTTTATGTTGGTCCTGCAGTTGAACCGTTCTTAATCTGGACATACATGACATCATATGCCACATGATAATTACACTCGCCTAGAACTCTATGCATATGCATTTTCTATATATATATATATAAATTTCAATGCATTTTCTATATATATATATATATAAATTTCATTGTAGATATAGTCAGTTATGGTTAGATCCTCACAGACACGAACTCTTCACCTTAAAAATATATATATATATATATCACGATTTGGATGGCTGTCAAGAGGACACGACAAATGTTATCAGGAGGATAAAAGTTTTTATTGACAAATTTTGTCTTGCTTTTGTGAACCTGACCCACTTCTATGCCACGTTTCTTATAACCATATAAAATAAACATAAACCATAAACAGAGGTTGACACCGTTTTGATAACAGACCAAATGGAAGAACAAGGAAACTGCATGCTTTTCAAGGGGTAAAGAAGAAGTCTTCCATCTAGCTACCTAAAAGCTGCATCGAAACAAAAACATGGAGCGCGAAGAAGCTCGTGTAACTGTCCCATGAGGCCAATCCAGCCAGCGGTCCTACCTAGAGCGATTGGGAAGCCAACCAGCAAGGAAATAGTCATCCTGGTCAAGTTTTTTCAGTACTTCCCAGGTAAGCCTAGTTTGGCCTGTGTTTAAGGTGGCCCAGAGTGAATATGGGTTCTCTGCAGCTGCTTTTGGAAGAGTTCAAACCTCGGTCACCGACATGCTTGTCCGGTGAATAAAATAAAGAAGCAGAATAGGGTCAAGAAAACCATTGGATTCATCTGGGGCTCAGGTGGGATTTCTACCTCATTTTGGAGAGGCGTCCGACTCTGTCAATGCAGAATCATGTCAGAAATAAAAGGAGTGCGCTGCCTGTGCTTTCCTGTGCTTGCGAAGGGGGACCACCCATCTAAGGGTAAGTCCGCAACTTCCTTGGTTCATAGAATAGAGCTAACATAGTTTTTATGGGCTATGGTGGGATTTTAGCTTCCAAAACTACAGTTCTTTTTAATTCAATGGACAATAAGTTGTAGCTTGGATAATGCACCAAGATTCAGTCATTATTGAACATTGTGCCTGGCAACTAGGTCAACATGTGCAATTTTTATTCTTATACTATTATCTCCATTCACAGATTCATCTAGGGTTTGAAATCGACCAAGGTTTGGAGGGAGGTCTGCTAGTAGGGTGCCATAACAGGCGCCAAGTTGTTCTTAATGTCTTAATTATTGTGCATAGTGGGAATCATTGTCTTTAATTGTCTTAATTTGATCGACTCATGAATTATATTTTGCCAGCTTTTGTTGCTCATGTGAGATAATTTGCTGCTAAGAAGAATTTAATAGTTATGAGTTATGGGATTGTGAGAAACGTCTTTGAAAGCTAAAAATTGTGAGTTTACATGTGTGATGAGTTAAAATGCTTCAAGGTTACCAGTTGTGTGATGAGTTAAAATGCTTCAAGCTTACCAGTTCTTGCACAAGCACTTTGAAGATTTGCACAAGCACTTGGAAGGGTGGCCCCATGAACGACGAATCAGTCTAGGGGCCTTGCACCTTTAAACAACTGGTAAGTTTATAATACTGAAATTAAAACCTTAAAGATGTTATGTTTAAATACTTGCTTACTCATCAAATGGTTTAAATGCTTGCACTAAATTATTTAGAACCAGTGCTTGATTTGTATGGACTAACTTATCAATAACCAGTGCTCAATATTTTGTATGAGGCTGATCTGTCAAAAAAAAAACTGACTCCCACATGTAGCTGCTCAGCTGCTCATGTTGAACAACTACTCATTGATCATCATTTTGTCTTTTGTGGAATCAACAAGTAGAGCAAAGGGAAGAAAGTTTTGGCCGTGCATAGAAATCCCATTTTTTCACTTTGTTTATGTACTCATTCTCTGGGCATTGGACTGGAGACATATTTGTCTGACGACTTAGGATACTGAACAACTTTAGGTCACCTCACATGGCCTCTACATTTCTTTATTTTTCATTTCACCTATTCAACCACTGTAGACCATAACCACAGTCATCCCTATCGAAAGCTTCATACACACAGTCCAACATGATTGGCTATAAGGGAATCATGATATACAAGATTAGCTCTAATCGGAGCAAGAAAAAAATGGAAAGTTTGATCAAATTTCCTTACAATAATAGGAGATGGCAGCCAACATATTATAGTTCAAATAGATATGCGCTGCAAGTTGGCATGTCCAGTAGCTCCTCCATCTCTCTTAGCACATGTTGAGCATCTCCATCATTCTCAAGAGATTGTCCCATCCATCATTTCTTGAAAGGGAGATCGCCCCATCCATCATTTCTTGAAAGGGTCTCTATAGCACGAAACATTTGTTTCATTGAGGAAGGAAATCCAGAAAGTTTTTCTTTGAGATATTTGCAGAGAAATCCACAGCCTGTCTGCACTGCAATCCAACAATCCAACAGAGCAATAGAGGTATAGACAACCAAGGTAATCGTTGGCTTCAGTTTCTTTTTGTAAATGCAATTTTTGGCGGTGCAATGACATAATTCTAGACAAGTGGCCAACATGCTAGCACTCACAACAGTCACACAGTAAGAGCTTCATGTTTATATTGTATGAAGGATACTATATCTGAAGGCTGCAATATCCAAACATTAATTGTTGTAGAGTTAATGTTAACCATAGCCTTAACATTAATTCACCATACAATGTCTCCTTCATCTTATAAATGAAAGATTCGATTATATTGCCCTCTAATTTGGCTCTGGCCTCGTTATGAGGCCAAATAAAAAGTCTAAGTGGTTGATTGGTGGAGAGGGAGGCCAATTATGTTCTCGATTGGTAGAGAAAGCGACGTTGAGAAAGCAGTCAATGATGTTGATTGGTGGAGTAAGCGGCCGTAAATTAATTCAATACAAACTTAGGAAAAATGTTTTATCTTTGTTTTTGTTTTGTGTGCAAACTAATACAATCGACGGCAAGCCGATTACAAGAGTTCCTGCTATGCCTGGGGCAGGGACTAATAAGAAGAGTAACATGGACTAATAAGAAGAGCAATTGTTTCAAGAGGAGGCCTGCTGTGTTGAGAGAAAAAATATTTATATAAATAAATAAAGTGATTTAGTTAAAGTAAATAAATATATACTTTTATAAAAATATTTATATAAAATAGAAACTAATAATAAAGTGATTTGAGTTTTTGAATATGAAATTTCTTAATTCATAGCAATAGTTCCTAAAAGTTACTATTAATTCTTAATTTATCTCAAAATCTATCTTCATTTATGCAAATAGATGCATTAACATAAATCACAATTACATTTTTTTAAATCACCTTTTTATATGTATTTCAACAAAAGTACATGATTTAAATTAGCTTTTGCATGGAATTGTGTTGAAATTATTGTGATATTACTATTCTTTGTATGGGTGAGGCATTACTTACTATTTAGATTAGTTGAGGAACAAACTAAAACATGTTTTACATAGTGATATTGTGACTTTGTGAAAATTGCAATCATCACCCTTCTTAATCTAATAGGAAAGACAAATGCTTTTTTACTTCTCCGTTATATAATTAGCATTAGCACACCCACATAGTTTGTGGTTGGATCACGTGGATAATGATCAAATGGTTAAGAGATGGAAGACAATTTGGAAACAAAATTATTCCTCATATTCTTCTAGTTAAACGGGTTCAACTGTGAGTTATCCATGAATACCTACATGTTATTACACACATTCTTCCTATTATCCATTTATGAACTAACAGTTATTTTTTTATATTCTTTTTTCTTTTTAACTCACATTCTTCTACTTATCTTCCATGAATTGTTGGTTATCCATTCATCAGCTATGAGTTATCCATGCATTGCTACCAGTTATCCATTCATCAACTATGAGTTATCCATTCATCAGCTATGAGTTATCCATGCATTGCTACCAGTTATCCATTCATCATCTAGCTACCACCTATGAGTTATCCATGCATTGCTACCAATTATCCATTCATCAACTAGCTACCAGTTATTTTTTATATTCTTTTTTTATAATTCTTTATTTTGAACTGCCATAGAATCAATCTCAATAGTACACTTGTCTCATCCAAAATCATAGGTCATGGTCCACTCCAAATCTCAAATAAACTTCGTCTATCTATGTAATTACATTAGAAAAATTATTGTAAATAATATTGTAGTTACAAGTGACCAAACAAAACTTTGTAGCTACTTACAAATGACCAAACTAATTTGGCAATGCACCATTAACAACCAGGTAAAAGTAAATACCCATATAATGAATAATCTTAAATATCCATAATGATTAGAGGTTATTATTTTACTTTATAAAGATATAGCTTCAATGACTATTAGCATGACCAAATTTTTGGTTTACTTAATGTTCCTTAGAAGAGATAATTGCAATATTGCTTTCAGGTTTGAGAATTTTCTAATTCAACTCCTTAATTATGGTAATGATCATGGGGTTGAGATGATTGACAAGATCCCCTATTAATCTAGGTTTGTGTTTTGAATATAACACGATATAAATGAAGTTGCTTCTCCATGGGCCTTCTCGCCCTCCATCATAAACTATTCCAATGATAATGTTATCATAATCATTCAATTCAAAACCAAAACCAGTTTGAAAATCAATGTTTAATTTTTCTTGCATTTTCATTTGATATAGCAATATGTAGTACCTTGAAAATCAATGTTTAAATTTTCTTGCATTTTCATTTGATATAGCAGCAGGTAGTACCTTGTAGGCTAGTGTATCACCTCATTTAAACCTTATTAGCTTTCTAGTTGGCAACAAGAGTGTATCATTCTAATTATGGAGAAGGCCAAATGTGTAGGATTTGCACTTTGCATGAGAGGAGCACCCTTGAAGTTATGAAATACAATGACAATAGATATATATAAAAGTAATATGGAACAAACTTATGCAAAAAATATATATAGATACTTCCCATCCAAATGGTAGAACCATATGGAACAATGCAAAAAAGCAAAAACACATAAACTATAAACTTTCCTCTTTAGTTTATTAGAAGTTTCTATTCCTGAATTTGATTCTTTTCTCAATTTATTTAATCATTCTTTATATGGTATAGCAGCAATAAGATTTTGAAAAAAATCTAACACAAATTAACATAACTAAAACTAACCTTACACTTTACACATATCTAAAAATTAAATATACATGCATGAAATTAATAGAAAAAGATGAAAACAATAATCTCTATTTACCAAAGGATGACAAATAATTCTTTACCATTTTATTTATATGATTTTAAAAAAAAATCCATATATATAAATTATATGAAAAAAATAGCAGGAAATATATGTAGTGTCCATATCCATAAGTAGAAATCAAAAGTCAAAGGTTGTTTATAACCATAATATGGTTCACAAGATATTAGCTAAATATGATCCTTAAAGACTAATGATAGAGTGTGTGGGGAAGACATACTCGCAAGATTACATTGAGCAAAAGAACAACATACATATGTTAAGTTAAACCTAGTTGCCTTACAATGAAGTGAGACCATCGTTGGTGAAGATAGAAACCATTTCAAGTGAAAAAGTTAGAAAGCATTTAATAAGTTAATTTGAAAAAATGTCACAAGACAGCCATCCTCTTAACACTTTTTAGGTGATGGAGTACTCCATTTATCATTATTAATATAAATCTATGCTCTAATACTTCATTTGAATAATCCATAGACTTTTTATATCATTACATTTTAATAGCTTAAGTAAATATATATATATAGCAACTAATTTAAAATTATATATGCTAAATTATGCAATCACTATTTGTTAGGATTTATAATCCTCCTTTGTCTAAACTGTCTATTAGATTATATTAGCCTAATTTAGGGGTTATTTAGTTATTATTGGGTCCACTTGTACTAGTCACTAGAGTGTGGGGAACACTGATAGAGGCTAACTAGGACTGAGTGCACTTGCATGCATCAGTTTATGCGCCTCCTAGACCAATCCCTACATTTTAGGAGCCACTGGGAGTGTCGACACCAACTTCCTTCAGTTGTTGGTAGTTGATAACTAGTTAAGCTTAGTTATGCTTTAGTTACATTCAGTTAGATGTCCTCTAGTTCAGTTACGCTAGTCTTACATGGATGCATGTGGATAGGCGCCTATTCTCAACTACTTCTCACCTACCACCTCAGTTAGACTAATTTAACTGATTATTAGTGATTTAGTGACTGAATTAGACAACTGGAGCTTAGCTAGTCAACTTCGATAGTGATTTAGACACTTCTATTTAGCCATGTAGTGAGATTAATCTGGTAGATTCGAATTCATCTCTCATGATTTGAATTCTCCTTTTTGTATTACCATTGAATATTGTTGGGATGTAATGAAGTTTATACTGTAATTATCTGAGCAATACTTATATGTATCCTGCGAGATTTGATTTGTTCAGTGTGTATTATTAATTCATTTTCTCTGCATAATAATTAAGAATATGATTGCATTCATTGCTCTGAAGATCTAATGCCACAATAATTTTAATATGGTATCAAATCCATCTCTAGAAAGCTTCAAGTTTGTCTACTCTCCATTGTACACCAGAGGCAACTCGGTTTCCACATAAGTCCCGCAAAGAGTGCCTTTCTTGCTATGAATTTATTCAGAGTGGTGGTGCAGGCGTGATGGACCATGAAAAAGTGTACATGTCGAGAGGTAAGGCTTGATTCTAACATAGTGCAAAATTAGAGGAAATTTCAATTTAAAATGGGCCATCCAAAAATAATACAAATCCATGTCATCATGTATTAGCCAATCAAAATGATTTAAATTTAAAAAAGGGAGTACCTCTTAAACAATTTTTTAATATAAATTTGGGGATAGGTATCATAAAAAAACTACTTTTTTTGTTCGTATTTTCGACATATCTCCCTGTGTTTTTACTCAA
>LPNX011039468.1:73947-85187 GCA_001517045.1 Pseudotsuga menziesii
TGGATGTCATCATCACATTTTTTCAGGTATTTCTTGTTTGGGGTAGTGAGGCCCATCAAAAGTATGCCGAGTGGGTACTCGTTGGATGCAGAATTTAATTCTGCATCCAACGAGCTCTCCCGATCGAAATTTGAGTAAAAACACAGGGAGATATGTCGAAAATACGAACAAAAAAATAGTTTTTTCTTTTCTTCCTCCAAAATTAATAAATATTATTTTATTATTTTAACTATTATTTTATTAATTTTCCTTAGGAGGCCAATTTTGAGTTTAAATTTCCTCTAATGTGATTTTGGTTTTGTAGTGATTTTTCCAAAGGTGCTACATAGCTTGAATTGAAGATATTGTCTGATCAGCAAGAGAATTATGGATTCTCAACCCTCCACACCTCGAATTCTAACACCCTTCAATTATGTTGATTGGAGGGAAGATATGCAAGTATCCGTGTGCAACAAGGGATACTTCAACATAATACTTGAAAGGGAGGTTGAGCCCATCATCCAGCTGCGAAAAACAAGTTTATGAACCGCTTAGATGAAGCTTTTGGTTATCTATGTACTCACATATCCAGAGATCTCCTCTTTCACCTTGAAGGTTTGAGAACTCCCAAAGAATATTGGGAGAATCTTGAAGTCTTGTTTGGCAAGCAAGATGAGATTCAGGGACACATTCTGGAGAACCAGTTGACAGCCTTGCATCCCAGCAGTTTCGAGACCATACGATAATTCTTTACTAAATTCAAGTCTCTTTCACTTCAATGCAGACAGTGTGGAATAGAAAGAAAGGATGAGCAACATGTGCTCTCCATACTCAACAAACTAGGTGCCGAGTATTTTGTATATGTCTCAATATTCCATTCCGAAAGAGCTTCCATTCCCAATTGGAAGATGCCCTCACTTGATTCCTTTGTCGAGTCCTTAACAGGAGCAAGAGAAGTTGGTCTAGATGGGAGTCATCCATACTTCCAAAGATCAAGCTCTCCTAGTGACAGACTCTACCAAAGAGCAAGCTAAAGGGAGACCTAAGGGGAAGGAGCCTAAATCGTCTTATTCGAAGCCTAAAGAGAATCAAAATACTTCTGAAGGAGCTTCGGGCTCTAAGAAGAAGAAAACGTTTGAAAAGAAGATGTGTCCCTATTGTATGAGGGGTTTTCATCCAGAAGACTCTTGTATGAAGAAGCAAGTATACCAGATGACTACCCTCCTCAAGCAGAATAACATCTCTCTTCCACAAAGAGTAAAGAAAATTGATGATGGACCACAGACAGAAGATGATGAAAGGTGCCATGCCTTGAAGGCCATCCTTATTGAGTCGAAACCATACTTGATTGATTCTGGAGCAACCAACCGCATGGTTTCCTCCAAGGAATATTTATCTACCCTCACATTATCAAAAGGGCCTAATATTCACATGGGAGAGGATTCCCAAATTCCAGCAACAGGAAGAGGTTCAGCTAAAATCCAACATGTTGAGTTCAAAAATATTCTCTATGTTCCCTCCCTTGTAGCTAATTTGTTATATGTTTATCAGATGATCCATATAGGCTCTCCCAAGAGAGTTACATTCGACTTAGATTCAGTTGAGATCACTGTTACAGCTGATTTTACCACACATGGTGGATCACACCTTTATGGCCTTCCCTGTACCTTTGCAGACTCTTTAGACCCCATGGACCATTTTTGTACCTTTGATGTTTCCAAGATCATCCCTAAAAACATGCATTATTTGCTATACACGACTTTTAAACCTATTCTCGTGTATATACGCGGATTTGACCCTTAAACCCGCGTACATCGGGATGTGTGCAAAAGGCCAAATAGTTTTGGAGTTTTCCTTGATGTGGATCTGAGCCACTTGTCTCTTGGCCTTCCATATGCCTTGAGATCGCTCAGATTTGACCTTCCATTATCCCATTGAAGCACTATATAAGGAACCCTTTGGATACATTGAAGAGGGAGGAATTGAAGAGCAAGAAAACTATAGTCCATTGTTGCTAGAGCTTATACTTGAGTCTGCAACCCTTTGTCCCTTGGAGCACTTTGTGTTCTTTCCAAGCTTTCCTTTGCTTGTGAGCTTGCTATTGAGAGATGGAGGATTGAAGTGGTGGAGGCCCAGGTGGAGGACTCAGTTTCTCCGATTCGCAAACGTGCGGACAGAGGTTGTCACTATTGTAATCTCTGATTTATATTAATAGAAATATCTTTTCCTGTCCAATAATGTGTATTTAGATGAGTATTGAATCCATGGATGCTTTTAAATGCTTATATGTTATTGATTATATATGCTAGAGTAGGTCTAACACAACTATATATAGCATTCTTGTTTTGTTTGCTGAATGTTGAGAGAGCAAATTATCAATACAAGCGAGAGTGGAAAAGCTCAATGGGGATCTACATCAACCGTCCAGAATAAGGTATGTATCGAGATCCTTTGGTGTTAGATGTTTGGTTTCTCTTGCATATAAGAAAGGATTGATATCTACAATTACTCTATCTGTTGTGGTACCCCAAGCCATAGGAAGTTTTCTTCATAACAATCACAAACAAAGCTATTGGAAATCTCATAGCAAAAGTATTGCAAATCATTCTACTAAAGCTTATGAGCTCTCTCATTTTTTACATGTCTCACCTCCTACATATTTATTGACTCATGCTAACAACACCAGTAAGATTTGGCATGAGATATTTGGGCATCTCAATTTCAAATATCTCTAGCAACTCCACAATGATAAAATGGTTGAAGGTTTTCCTCTCATCCAAACTTCTGATGGAGTATGTTATAGTTGCTTGGTAGGTAAGCATCCAGAGAAGAGGTATGAAGTTGGGAAGGCACATAAATCTTCCTCTATACTTGATTTGATACATAGTAATGTGGTTGGACCAATGTCCACACTATCCATTAATGGTTTCAAGTATTTCCTCACCTTTATTGATGATTGTTCTAGGTACTACTAGATCTACTTTATGAAATAGAAATTAGAATTTTTTGAGATTTTTAAAGTTTTTAAAGCTCTGGTTGAGAATTGTTTCAGTAAAAAGATCATGTCCATAAGATGATAAAGGAGGAGAGTACATCAAAAGATATTTTCAGTGTTAATGTGAATCAGAGAGGATTCGAATGGAACACTCAATTCCATACACAACACGGAAAAATGGTGTGGCTTAGAGGAATGTTGATTGCATGGGCAGACCCGAGTTTACTATTATCAACCAACAACACCCCTAGCTCACTGGCCCTTTTGGCGACAGACCGCACAGCGGACTGAAGTCTCACCCGAAGTGATTCTAATGGGTTGGCCAAGGACTCAAGCGTCTTGGACCAGGTTCTGTTGCAATCCTACTTGCGGCTCGCAGCTCCTCTGGCTGCAAGATTTCCCTCTGTTTCTGTGCGTCGCGCGACCTCTTGCTCGCGTCGCGCGATCCTGTCGTCGCACAGCTCTTCTAGCCGCGAGATGTTCCTTTACACCACCGTGCGGTCCTTCTCTATGATGCGCACTTTCCCTGACTTGCGATATCTCCAGCCTTACCGCATCGCCGCGCCCCGTGTGACACGCAGCTCCTGCCCAACGCGAAGTCCTCAACCTACGGTCTCGCGCACCACAGCTTCTCTGCCGGTGCGGTATCACCTCTCTGTGATATCCTACCTCCGCGGTTTAGCGCACTTAGCGTTGCTCGTGTCGACGTGCAAGACTTAACATACAAAGCTATTCAATACTGCAACTAGTAACAGTTTACGCAAAGCATAGGTGAAACACATACAACATGCCAAGGGCTTTTAACCTATGATTATCCTTCTATGCTGTGGTGAATTGATTAATACATCCATTCATTAAACTGCAAACAAAGTCCATGAAATAACTGAGCAATGCATAAGTAAACATAACACATAAACCAGTCGCATAACACAGATTTTAACGTGGTTCACCTCGAGGATGGAAGTTACGTCCACAGAACTATGTTTTCTATTATAGCTCAAGGGGAAGGTAAAACACAATTCTGCTGCACCGCATATGCAGCTCAAGATCTTCTCTCTTAGATCTCTCTTCTCTCTATATTGCTCCCTTACAATATACTCTTCCCTCTCAGTAGATCCCTGCGGATCGTTACATGCATGCTCTATAAGCCGGCTACTGGTTTCAGTAAGATTGCTACCGCTAAGACCAGAACCAAAGCTCAACTTTTACAACATTCTGCTTATCCTTATTACCTACTTCAATCACAACTGTCTAACTGTCTACCCAACCAACTAGCTAACCCTTTACAATACAAAATTACATTCTTTTATGAGCAGCCCGAAGGTCTTGCTTTTACAACACTGTGGGCCTGTCCCAACAGCAACCCAAACCCTAATTAGTGACAGTCGGTCCTCTTTGTCCTTGAGGTAGCCGCTTCCCGTCACACCACAGCTCTCTGCAGTCTTCCATGCTTCCCGGCACTGACCATGGGTACTATGCACCGCTTCTCTTTTCGGTCCTTCGTCTTCAATGCTTGAGCCTCGTTGCTCCTTCTTCTTTATGAGGGTCACTGAGCCCTCCTGTCTTCCGCCGCTGCCTTTAATGCAGTGGTTGAGCTCTCTCTTCTCGGCCGCTCAGGTACCGTTGCCTTCTTAACTTTTCTATCTCAAAAATTCATGGTTTCTGGCTCTGCTTTCCAGCTGGAAACATGCTACGGCGTCGTAGCTCTGTCTTAACTTCTTTCCTCCAAAACTTATCATTTCGCCAAAACTAGCAGCTTCTTCTGTAGCTGCGGGACCCTGCTCCAACAGTCCCCTAACACTTACTTGTGGCTCGTCCTCGAGCCACCTGCAACAGGCTTCTCCTGCTGTAACTTTGCCTTGGCTTCCTGTGAAGCCCTCTGCAACCTGTCACGAAGTCCTGTGACTTCTTTCTTCATCACTTCGACACGCTCTTGTGGAGTTTTGGTAACTTAGTTCGCTGGGCTCTCTTATCCTTTCTGCCCATAGTCGCGGTTTCACTCTCTTCGCTCGTTCTCCTTTAAGAACGCTCTAGTGTTTGAGAAGTGCTCCACATATATCCTTTCCTTTTTATCTGGGTTAGAACTTTTATCACAAGGAAAATCTGTATCTTCCAGCCTTCTCAAACATTTACTTCCGTCTGGAGCCTTGTGGATGGAAAAGCAGCAACCCATGAACTCTGTTCCGAGAACAAGCCTTTGTCCTCGTTCTGAAAGTCTCCCCTTCGCTAGGTTTGCAGTCTTCTTCCACTTCTCTTCTCTTCGAAGTGGTCCAGATCCACATGCTGCCTCTAACCCTCAGGTTTCTGTTTCAGTGCCTCCGCAATCTTTCGTGCTTCTCTTAGCTGATCAGATAGGTCAGCGATTTTCTCCCGTTGCTTTCTTTTTCTCATTTTTACTTTCTGCCTAGCGGGAGATTTCTTCTCGTCATTCTTCTGCTCTGCTTTCTTATCTTTAGTGATCGGCTTGGCGTTCTTCTTCTCCCTAGCAGAGACTTTGGTGGCAACTTCTACTTCTGGTGCTTGACTCTTCATCCTTAGCGGCTGTCTAACTTGTGTTGTACTTAATTTCACATCCCTAGGCGACGTCGTCATGGCGGACCTACGGTCACCAGGGTCAAAACGTCTCAACATGCCTTCTAGAGGTTCGTCCTCAGTCAGAGTCCGCTTGGCTCAATGCTCTGGGCATGCAGTGGCTTCGAACTCTGGAAGTCACTATACTTTGTAACTTAATTGGCTCTGCACAGGGGACACTTAGCACTGCCCTGTATAGCTCTCGAAATTTGGCAACTGTACCCTTCCTTCTTGAAGGATGTCTGCTTTTATGCCGAAGGCATACTACCGGACGCAACGGTTATCCTGGGTCAAACCCGTTGGTCATCATAATTATTTGGACGAGACCCTACCCGTCATTCTGATCTGCCATAATTGCTGAGATCTGATCACGTGTCCCTCAAAGCGTGCGTATACTGGTGTCGGTCTCGTCGGAGATTTGCCAAATCTGGAAAAATTAATTATACTGCTGCCAAATCTACGGTAAGATATACGGATCATTACCTCATTAACTACCTGTCAGCTGCTGACTTGACTGGTCCTTATCGGTTGCAAACTGAGTACGTGGCATGGGGAAACATCGCGCTGTTGCGATGCGACTCCGCATCACCTGCATAAAACAATACTTCTTCTTCTTCTTCTTCTTCTTCTTCTTTTTTTCAATCTTACAATAATACTTAGAATAATACCTGCCGGTGTAGACTAGTTCTCGGTGCGATGCCTCATTTCAACTACACTGGACATCTGCACCTCTTCGACTGGTTAAGAGGCGGGCTGGTTATCACTATAGGGCTTAAGCCTACTGCCATTAATCCATGTGGGCAAAAGCTCCCCATTCAGCTGGCTGAGCTGAACGACACCTCCCTCTGTGACTTGCTGTATCAGATATGGCCCTAGCCAATGTGTCTTAAACTTTCCTGGGAACTTGATGAATTTGCTGTCATAGAGGAGCACCAGGTCTCCGATCTGGAAAGTCTTATTCTTAATGTGTCTGTCATGCCAAGCTTTTTCTCGGGCCTTCTGCACTTTCTAATGGAATCCGGCGATGAACCTGTCTTCTTCTAAGGCAAGCAGCTGTGCTAGCCTTGCTTCGACTGTGTCTGTATCAGTCATCCCGGTAATCTGAGCGATTCTTAAACTGGGAAGAATATACTCCATAGGCATAACAGCCTCCTATCCATATACTAAGCTGAAAGGTGTGTGTCCCGTAAGTTTCTTACATTTGGTCCTCTACGCCCATAAGACAGCGTTAACTCTGAGGTCCCAATCATTCCTCTGGCTATTGCAGATCTTAGTAAGAGCATTTTCTAAAATCTTATTGAAGGCCTCCACTATACCATTAGCCTGTGGGTGGTAGGGAGTGCTCTTATGGTGCTGGATCTGGAATTCTTCTGTTAATGCCTCAATAGTACTGTTCACGAAATGTGTGCCTTGATCACTCATCAAAATTATTGGGCATCCAAACCTGCTGATGATGTTTTCAAAAAGGAACTTTGCAGCTGTAGCAGCATCACAATTTCTTACTGCTTTGGCATCTGCCCATCTGGTGAGGTACTCTGTTCCAGTGATAATATATCTCGCACCAGTGCGCTTTCCTGGTGGGTTGATAGGACCCACAAAATCTATAGCCCATTTGTCAAATGCGAGCAAAGTGACCTGCGGTCACAGCGGCATTTCATTGCGTCGCGAGGGTTTTCCTACCCTTTGGTAGATATCGCAGCATCTGCAAAACTCCTTGGTGTCTTTATGCAATGTAGGCCACCATAATCCTGCCTCCGGGATTTTCTGCGCAGTCGGTTTTCCTGCGAAATGTCCTCCTGCGGTTCTTGAATGAGCCTCTTTGATAATAGCATCTTTTTCATGCGGCATCACGCATCTGCGCAGAACTTCATCCAGACCTAACTTGTATAGGTGTCCTGCGATGAGGGTGAATTCTGCTGCTTTAACAACCAACTGCTTCTTTTGCTGCTTAGTAAACTCATCAGGTGCTACTCCTGTAGTGAGGGATTGAATAATGTCGGCATAGTAGTCATCTGCGATCTGCACAAAGAACAATTGCGCATCGGGCAGATTGTCTTCTAGGTTACTGGGCTCTTCCCCTGAGTCTATACGCGATAGATGATCTGGTCCAGCATTCAGTCTTCCTGGTTTCACAATGATTTCAAAATCATACTCCTGAAAGAGGAGTAACCATCTGCAGATTCGCCCCCCTAACATTGGCTTATTGACCAAGTATTTTAGCGCGGAATGGTTAGTGAACATTTTAAACGAGGCGCCCAATAGATAGTGCCTGAACTTCTGCAGTGCATACACCATAGCTAAGCCCTCTCTTTCTGTTGTGGTGTATTTTTTTTTTGCTGTTGATAGCTTTCTGCTGGAATATGCGATGGGATGATCAATATCCCCTTCTCCTAGCTGTGTCAAGACGACTCCTAATGCGATGCCAGATGCATCCACGTGTACATGAAATGGCTTAGTCCAGTCGGGAAATACTAGGATGGGTGCTATAACCATATTCTCCTTAAGTATGTCTAGACTCTGCTGGCATTCCTCATTCCATAGGAATTTTACATCTTTCTTTAGCAACTTCTCCATCGGCGCTGTAATCTTTGCGTAGCCCTTGATGAACTTTCTGTAGTACCCAGTATGACCAAGTACTGTCCTCAGTTGCTTGACTGAATTGGGTGCTGGAAGATTTACAATGATGGCGATCTTCGCAGGATCTACCATCAAGCCTTGTCTGCACACAATATGACCCAACAAGATACCAAATGGTGCACAAAATATACATTTCTTCAAGTTTAGAGAAATTTGGTACTGCCTACATTTCTCTAACATCAGTCTTAGATCTCTTATGTGCTTATCGATTAGCCCAAATACAGTCCAGTCATCAAAATATACTTCTAAGAACTTATGGATGTATTCTTTAAAGACAGCAACTACTACTCTAGAAAATATAGCTGGTGCATTCTTAAGACCAAAGGGCATTACCGTATACTGGAACGAGCCCCATTATGTTGCAAAGGTGGTCTTGGATCGATCTTCTGGATGTATTCTAATCTGATGGTAGCCTGAAAACCCATCGGTGAAGGAATAGACCTCCTGTCCTCCCACGTTGTCTAATACTTCATCAATGAACGGTGTTGGAAATGGATCATGAAGTGATGCATCGTTGAGTTCTCGCAGATCAACACAGATCCTGATGTCCCCTTTTGTTTTCTTCTCTTGCACTACCATAGGGCTAACCCATTCACTTTCTTCTACTGGCTCAATGATGCCTGCTGCTAGCATTTTATCAATTTCGTCCTTTACTTTTTCTTTGTAGCATGGATTCAATCTATATGGGCGCTGCTTAACTGGTCTAGCATCCTCCTTTAATGGTATCCTCATGACTCCCAGGTCTCCAACTATTCCCTTCATCTCTGTGAACTTGGTGGGAAATAGGTCCTGATAGTCATGTAGCAGATCTGCAATCTGTCCGACTGTTTCATCGTTCCAGTAGTCTCCAATAGAGGCAAACTTAGGTTCTGCATCTATGCCAATATTGATCTTTTTAATCTTGATGGGCTCAGTATTTGCTAGAATCTCTAACTGTGGTTCCTCAACATCGCGAGTCCCTTCTGACTCTGGAATGTAGGTGTTGCGAGGGCCCTCATCCTCCTCCTCATTGTCTGGCTTTGTTGCGAAGTTATAGCATTCTAGTGCGTCTTGCAACTGGGTGGCCCACTCAGGTTGAGCCTGCACTGAGATGGTATAGTCCTCAAATATCTTGATCTTGATTATGTCTAGGGCCTGAGCAACACTTGGATATTCTGATTCAAACGCAAAGGTGAGTAGGAAGCTGTCTATCATAAGTGACCATGTGGTCATCCCCTTACGTAGCTCGGTCTCTGTATACCAATTCCTTGGAACTGTGTCCAGTGTGTGAATGAATCTGTGAACCCATTCATCCTCTGGAATGTCCGACCAGTTCTGTTCACATGTCTGAATGTGTGCCCTGGGGTCAGTTTCTCCTGTGTACTTCTGCTGGACATACTCTCTGTTTTCAGAAAATCTGATCGCCATCAGTCTTTTTATATTATCCCATGATGCGATATTCTCTTTATGTGCATACCACCATCTTGCAGGTGTAGCTCAAACTGCAAGGTCCATAGCTGCGATCCTCTGTTCATGAGGAATTTGTTGCTCAAACTGTTCAAAAAAATCCTGGATATCTGTCAGAGCCTGATATGATGGAATCTCAGCGATCTCTGCGCCAATCCATCGTAGTGACTTACTGATAAACGCACATCTGCGTGCTGAGACTTCGTAAAGTCTGTTCTGCCAGTTTTCTAGACCAACATCAGAATCCGATGCGCATGAACTGTCGCATTGCCAACTAATGTTCCCTTCTGCGGTTGGATTGATGTAGTCGTTCTAGTTCACAGTCATCTGGTAGAGACTATCGATGTTATATGCCTCCTCCTCTGCTCGGATAGGTTCGATATATCTAGGACCTTGGTAAGGATCCAGCAGTGCGATGACCCGGATCTACGCATCCTCAAAGGTCATTTGTCTTCTCTTTAGGTCGATGACAGCTTTGCTACCAATTGCCCAATCAATACTTAATAGTGCTGGATATGGTCGACTGTCGCCAATGATTTCTATAACCTCGAAGTCCGCAAAAGTACGAACTCTGTCAATGTCAACTGGCACCTGTGGTAGTCGACCCAGTGGTGATACTCGCTGCTGATTAGCTAGTCTCAGGTGGATAGGCGATAGGGCTAACTGAGGACTACCCATATGTTCCCATGTCTGCTTAGTCAGAACATTCACCTCTGATCCTAGGTCTAAGACAACCTCATCCATTTCAAACTCGCCAATCTGCGTTGTGAATTTCATCTCTCTTCTGGTCCTTGTATGTCTTGTAATATTATGGATAGCGCGGTGTGCACTGCCCGAGAGAGAGGGTTGCTGACACTGATCTATCATGCGTTGTAGCTCGCCAACAGCTTTGTCATTTCTCAGGAGTTTCAAGCAGCTGTGCAGGAAGGATTGTACACTTCCTGTCGATTCATCCTCGTCGTATCTCCCCAATGTGGTAGCCTGCAGTGCCTGCTCAGGGCTATCGCCACAAGGTGCTTGCTGCGGTACGCCCCTATACGGCAGTACCTGCGATCCTGATAGTGTAGGTTCATCAAAGGAAGCCTTGGCTTCATGAAATGTCTCTTTATTCTGTTGTAGGTCGAGTGCTTTTGCTTTACTAGGAGCTCTACATACCCACTCCTGATTGGTGTTCTTTTCGGTCTCCTGCGATGTCCCACTGGTGGAAGCACCGCTTCGAGTCACAATATTGACTTTTGGTTCTGGCTCTGCCTGTTCAGCAACGATAAGCTGGATTTTCTGATGTGCCGCTGGCTTAGTATCTTTGATCTTAGCTATCAGGATAGGACACTCCTCTATAGTATGATCATAAGATTTGCAGTAGTTACAAGTAGTAGTGGGGTTCTGACAGCCCCTAGCATAGTGTCCTACAACTTCGCAATTATAACAAGTGATTGGCCCACGACCTTGGCCAAAACCTCCTCCTCGGCCAAAGCCTTCTCCACGTGCAAAGCCTCCTCCATGGCCTTGTCCTCTGAATCCTCCTCCACGGCCTCCGTAAGCCTGATCCGGCTGAGGTCCTGCTACTGGACCCTGTGTGTCTGCTTGGACTCTGTACACATCATGTTTTCTA
>LPNX011039468.1:89513-104856 GCA_001517045.1 Pseudotsuga menziesii
TTGTCCAAGTTAGGATTTGGGGGGGTGTTAGGAATTATAATCCCCCCTTGTCTGAACTATATATTATATTATATTAGCCTAACTCATGATTCATTTAGTTATTATTGGGTCCACTAGTACCATTGGGTCCACTTGGCCTAATGGGGCCACATGTACCAGTCACTAGAGTGTGGGGAATACCGATAGAGGCTATCTGGGACTGATTGCACTTACATGCATCAGTGTAGGCACCTCCTAGACCAATCCCTACATCTTAGGAGCCACTGGGAGTGCAGACACTAACCTCCTTCAGTTGTTGGCAGTTGGTAACTAGCTAAGCTTAGTTATGCTTCAGTTACATTCATTTAGATGTCCTCCAATTTAGTTAGTGTTATTCTTGCATGGCTGCATGTGGATAGGCGCCTATTCTCACCTACTTCTCACCCACCACCTCAGTTATACTAATTTAACTGATTATTACTAATTGAGAGACAAAATTAGACAACTGGAGCTTATCTAGTCATCTCCGATAGTTATTTAGACACTTCTAGTTAGCAATGTAGTGAGATTGATCTGGTAGATTCAAATTCATCTTTCATTATTTGAATTCTCCTTTATGTTTTACCATTGTATACTGCTGGGATGTAATGAAGTTTATACTACAATTATCTGAGAAATGTGTATCTGTTTCCTGTGAGATTTGATTTGTTCAGTGTGTATTATTCATTCCTTTTCACTGCATAATAATTAAGAATCCGATTGCACTCATTGCTCTGAAGATATAATGGCACAATAATTCTAATACTACAACCATGAAATGCATCTATGTCATGACCATTAAATTCATGCACAGAGATAATTCACACAAGAAATTAAGCAGGCACAATATAGCACAAATTCTAATTGTGGCTTCACATATAATTGAGAAACTTATATTTCTAAAGGAAATAGTCCCAAGCTGGCTGCAAATAAAGGACACTCCTCCAAACCATAGGTTCTTTGCCATACTAGTACAATACAAATTAATCTAATTATTTAGGTACCGACATACTAGTACAATAAAATTAATCTAATTCTGCAGGTACCAACATACTAGTACAATACAAATTGTTCTCAAAATTGTATATTTTCCACCACAATCCCCACATCCTCTAGTTTTGTAATGGTAGAAACAAAGATATAGATATGTTCTCAACTGCATACACTCAAGGAAATCCTAGAAAAGCTATTAAAAATGACAAAAGAGATGGTGGACACATCTACAAGAGATGAACCATGCAACAAAAGTGACAAAGGCATGTTTGGATTTTAAAAATCTTAACCTCACCATCAAGCATATTCATGGATTCCATCATTCAAGGTTTGAATGCCACCAGAACATGCGAGTACAAGGTTTCCACCAAAAAAAATCTCCACGTTTCCACCAAAAAAAATCTCCACAGACTTCTCTATCTTGATCTATCAATTTATATCAACTACTATTTCACTGGTATTGCCTTTTTTCACCAATTCCCATGCCAAATTTGTGACAAGATAACGGGAGACTGACTTAGCACAGGTGTCAAGATCCTTTCTATTGCTTATGATTTCTAATAGCATAACCCAAAAGCTATATAGATCTCTCTTGTACGTCAATTAACAGTAGAATGTGTATTCTAAATCCAATTATCCATGCATCCCTGCTACTTTATTTTTTTATACAGATACCCTCCTCCTTTATTCATTATCCTTATCAAACTAAAATTGCCGACTCGAGTATTAATTTCATCATCCAATATAATGTTAATGGATTTTATGTCTCTATAATAAATCACAAGCTCGATACTGTCATGCATATATCTTAACTCACATCTTTTTTTTTGGAAGGCTCCACATGAAATATACTATATCATCAAAAAAAGAATTGAATTACAAATATTTTCTTGACCTAACTTCAAGGTGGTATGAGAAGGTGAAACCACAATCCCAACCATGCAAAGATACTATCAATTTTATCAAGTTTTAAGCAAAAAATGACCCTCCCAATAGATGGAAAACATTCCCAAAACCATCTAAAGAGCATAAATTTTGTATATATCATCCCATTACTAAAATCCCTATAGGCTATCAACCTATCTAACATAAAAAACCAAAAAAACTGAAAGACACAACAATTTTTTCCTATAACAGAGGAACCTCTTCTAGCATGAGTGTGTACCATGGATGGAATCGATACATTCTTCAGTAATGGGGAAAGCCTTGTATTCTAAGCTTGGAGAATATTATGTTGGAAGCTTCACATGAAGTGGCTATGTCTTGCACATTATGACTGGGTATCCCAGCTCCAATTGACGAATCTTGCAAGTAGGTTCTGTAACAGGTTCGACTAGCAACAAGGATTCCTCGCGTCCTTCTGCTTCAGGGACATGGGGCTTTCTGAATTGTCCAATTTTCTTCAACTGCTCCATAGAAACACTGTGTGAAGCAACTTTGGTGATGTTATCCCTGACTGGGCTCGAATTCTTTGCACCCACTACCTCAAACCTCTTTTCAAACAAAGTTTGCACCCAGTCGAAATTATCCTCCAAATTGTTCAGGATTTCAACAATTTGTTCCATACTAACTCTTATGTATAGGGTGGAAGCTTTGGAAATCCTCCACAACACCTGTACTTCCTCTATCAAAAGGCCCATCATGTTCTTAACCACCTGATAATGGTTTATTTTATCTGTCTAACGTGTCGAAGCAAGTCAGTGAGATACAATACCCGCCTCCCAATCATCTATCAAGCCTTGAATAGAAGTTGAGATTGAATTGATATAACCTTGGCTTCTGAAATTCTCAGACCCACGATGAATTGGGGCACCCCACCCATTTCTCCCTTTCCTTATATTTCCTCTTTGGTGGGAAAGCCATGGTATCATTGATCAATCCCAATTGAATTATGATCCATCAAAATCCAAAAATGCAGACAAAGAACCATGCAATGCAAATCTGATGCAATAACTTGGCTGCCTTGCATATAATTCCTTCCCATCGCAAGCAGGGGAAGAGAAACCGTCCTCTCACCATGCATGTAGTTCGTCATGTGATCCATTGTTCCCATCACGCGAGCAACCATCATCTTAGACACCACTAAGAACATCATAAAATCAAACAAATGCAAATTAAATCACCCAAGCTCATGTCCACATGCTAGTGCATGGGTTAACAACTAGCATGGATCCCACGTGCTAGCACATGCCTATCATTCGCATCCAGGCATTAATTCACACATCTTGCTCGACATTAACTCACATCATTTTTTCAATTTATGCAAATTATGGTCACAATTTGAAAGATGGGATCAATATCATCATGCAAATAATCCAACCCATTTGACATCTCCTCAAGTTTTGCACTCTATGGAAAATTTTCACCTCAAGGGATTTTATCATTCTCAGTTCTTGGTAGATCAGGAGTTTCAAATGTGTTGGAACACCCAAAATAAGGATAAGTGTGAATTCTCGTTTTTCCGTTAAGAAGATACACATATAAATACAATATGGTGTGACCCATTGTTTCATAATCCAACTGGTTTCTTGGACTTATGACGAATATTCATATTCACCATTGTGACTTTTACTAACCCTAACAGATTATATTTCCAACAATAATGATCTATGTTGATGTTAGAGTGCTACCTTAACCCCCCTACTTTATCTATGTACAAGATCATAAGGCCCATTATTTAGTTGGTCGGTAGTTATTTAATGTAAGAGGGACTTTCTTATTGAGTAAAGGCTATTAGGTGGTTGAACCTCATTAACAATACGACCACAAGTAGTTGGAATTGGGATATTGAATTATTGTATATAGAGTAGTTAGATATGTAATGTGAAGTCAAGAATTGTCATTGTATTTGGATCTAAGTCTCTTGGAGGTTGCCCCATTGAAGAGGCAAGTGAATTTTTTTATCTGTTTAATCTATTTTCCTTGTATTTATTTATCTTTTCTATGAATTTATGGGTTTAAGCACATTACAAGTGGTATCAGAGCTCTTTCTTAGGACAAAAGGGAAGAATTTTCTAAGGTCTCTTTCAAACAAGTCATCTTGCCATTTTGATCCAATTGTTTTGTTCCATTTCAGGATCTGAAACTCACATGATACATTAAATACATAATAAGGTAACTTTTTTCTAAGTTTCACCATGTAGGTCACTATTCTTGTGGATATATAATCGGTTAAAGTTAAGGGAACTTTCCCTAGGATCCAGCTCTTTCAAATAGGTCGTTTTAAAATTTATGCACCCATTCTTTTTATGTGGCACCTCGGGGTTCGAAACTTGTAGGGTACAGAATGGACATAGATAAGTAACTTTTCTCCAATTTTTGGCTTCCGGGTCATTACCGATTCAGATATACATTCGGTGTAAGTTATGAAATTTGAATAGCCCAAAAATTATCCCTAAACATGTGTCCGAAGTAAAACTATTATATTTGAAGTTTAAGAACTCCAAATTGGGTTCCACTAGTTGCATTAAAAATAAGATAGAATGGTTTGCTCGTGTTATCAATCTCATATTTGTAACTAAAAAAATCAACACATGGTAGTTTGTACAAGTTCACTCTTGCAAGAAATCCAAAATTGAAAAAAACTACCCTATTTTTTGCTTGCTACATCAGAATTCAATGAAACTAGTGGAATTGCAGAGTAGATATATCAAAATCCTATAGAGTGAAAAAAATTATACTCAGAGGCACACAAATTTCAAAGAAACAAAAGTCTCCAAATTTTCTTCCCATCAAGGTTTTATGAGGAGTTGTGTTTATTTCGAAATTTTGGCCTCAAACATAACTTTGAAAAATAGATGTAGTTTAGTGTGTAAACCTCACTCTCACATAAGCATCCCATGGTAGAAGGTACTCCTCCCTATAGACCACCTTTCAAGACCCTATGCAACATTAACACACACTCTAATTCCCCAAGCTTTGAAGGCTTTGAAGAAAAATATTAGTCTTCAAACAAACATCCAACACAATCAAGGCTAAATGAAGGAACTTCATAATGAAGTAAGAAACCTAGATCACAATTTGGATAAGAAGTTGGAAAAGATAATTGAATCCATAAGAATTGACTTACATATCATCTCATGTTAGAATAGGTCCTTTGGGATACACAACACAGTGAGCCACACTAGAAAGGAACATCTCACTTGGGACTATTTAGTCACCAACAACACTCTTCAGTGCATCATGACCCTAACTCAATGGATAATAACTCTTGGAATTTCTTTCTTAAGGTAGACTTGAACAAGTTTGATGGTTCTAATCCTGAAGGATGGGTTACACAAATGGAACACTTTTAGCACTTCATGGATTTACTAATGATATGATGAAACTTAGGGTGGGGGTTTTGTATTTGGATCCATAATTATGGAAATTGTGGGTGTGGCATTTAAAATCCTATGGATGCCTCATTCCCTAGATTTTATTTGTTAAATCTCTCCATGACCGTTATGAGCAAGATACTCACTATTTGGGATGACTTACCAAGTTACATCAAATAGGATCAATTGTAGACTTTATCTATGCCTTCAGACAACTAGTCATCTGCATAGAGAAATTAACAAATTCTTTCTATAAAGAATGTTTCATTAGTGGCCTCAAGGAGGCAATTCAAGCACAAGTCAAATTGTAATGGGATTCCATCTAGTTACAAGCATCTCATAGGGCTCTAGAAAAAGTGATGATGATCAATGTGCATACCAATAGACCACCATTAATCCCTCACTCCCCTATGTAAGTCAACTCCTTAAGCACAATTGGTTATTCTCCCTTGAAAGTATATAAGTTATCTCTAGTAGAAATGGTAGAATGACAAATACAGGGAATTAGCTATCATTGTTATGAAAAGTTTGCTCCAGGTCATGAATATAAAGAAGAGAAGTTATTTCAAATTGATGTGGCTTCTTCTACCCATTTTGAAGACATTGGTGTGGAAGATACTCCTAATTTTGAGGATGTTGACAAAACGTCGTCTATGCAAGGAAGTGGAGCTTGAAGTCAATCAAGAAGAACCATGCATCTATTTTCAAGCTTTATCTGGTATTTTATCCCCAAAAACATTGAAACTTCAAGATTACATCAAGCACCGTAAAGTGGTAGTTTTGTTTGATAGTGGAAACACCCACAACTTTATTCACATGAGAGTGGATAAATATCTCCACTATTATGTCCTCCTAATGCCCACCTTTTAAATTATGATAGCCAATGGAGGGATGATAAAGTGTGGAGGGCACTGTGAAAATGTAAAACTCCAATTAGGTGACTATAATCTCAAAATTCATATGTTGTCCATAGATATGGGTGGTTGTGATACAGTTTTAGGGGTAGAATGACTACAAACATTAGGTCTAGTGACCATGGAATTGAAGGAATTATTACTTGATTTTTACCCAAGACTCTCATAGTCACACCCTTAACGGTCTCCAGGTAAGCTCCCCTGAAATCATAAATTCTCATCGGATGCAAAAATTATTGAATAAAGGCCACTCTATAGATATTGTTCAATTCCATGCCATCCAAGCTCTTGATAACACTACACTAGAAATCCAACATAGCTTACAAAGGGTTTTGGAAAAACATCAAAATGTCTTTGAGACACGAAGGGTTTACCCCCATCTAGAGGCGAGCATGATCATGGTATTCCCTTGATTTTAGGAAGTCAACCTCTAAATGTACATATACCATATAGGCACCAATTTGCACAAAATAATGAAATTGAAAAGATCATTTAGGAGCTATTGGAGGAAAGATCCATTCATCCTAGCACTAGCCCATATGCATCCCCATTGGTCATGGTTTAAAAAAAATAAGGAGAGTAGCATATGTGTCTTGATTTTTAAGGGATAAACAATTTAACAATAAAGAAAAATTTTCCCATCCCAGTCATTGACGATATTCTAGATGAACTCCATGGTGTTGAATTTCCCCCCAAACTTGACCTTCATTAAGGATACCACCAAATCAGGATGAAAGAGGTCGACATTCCCAAGACAAATTTTTGGACACATAAAGGCCATTATGAGTTCTTGGTAATTCCCTTTGGACTTTGTAATGCCTCCTCCAATTTTCAAAGGCTCCTAGATAAAACATTTAGGCCATATCTCCATGATTTTTTGTTGGTTTTCTTTGATGACATTTTGATTTATAATAAAAATTGGGATGCCCATGTAAAACATGTTGATAAATCCTTGTAACTCCTTCAATACCATCAGTTTTTCATCAAACACTCCAAATGTGTGTTTGGGGTCTTAGAGGTCGAATGCTCAGGTGACATTGTTGGACAAGATATGGTGAAAGAGGACCCCAAGAATATTGCAACAATGGAAGAATGGCCCTTCCCTAAAACCTTAAAGAGTTTACATGGGTTTTCAGGATTCACAGGATACTATAAGAAGTTCCCGAAGAAATGGTAAAGTTGTAGCCCCATTGACAACCCTGCTCAAGAAAAATGCATTTTCATGGAATGAAGTGGAAAAAAAGCATTCTCGGTTCTAAAGCAAGCCATGTGCACCACACCAGACTTAGTTATGCTTGATTATACTAAGGCTTATGTATTGGAATGTGATGCATCCGAAAAAGTCTTGGGTGCATTTTTAATGCAAGAAGTAAGAACCTTAGCATTCACAAGTAAGTAGTTTTGTGACAAGAACTTAGGGAATTCTACCTATGACAAAGAAATCATGCCCATCCTACATGCATTTGACACATGATGACCATATCTCATAGGGAGATGCTTCTAGATCAAGACAGATCATCATAGCCTAACGTATTTTTGGGAGAAAATGTTGTCACCCCTAGAACAATGGAAATGGATCACCAAAATGATTAGCTATGATGATGAGATCGTGTACAAAAAGGGAAAATACAATGTTGTGGTATTTACCTTATAAGGGAAACATGAGGAAGAGGGATCACTCTTTTCCTTATCCTCTCCAATAACTAAACGGTTAGAGGAATCACGCCAAGAATGGCTAACAAATGCCACTACATATCAACTCATAAAGTATTTTCAAGAGGATCCCAACCATCCCCATAGTTACACTTGGTAGCTAGATACATTGTGATATAAAGGTCACCTTTTTTTGGTACCTAAATCTCCCTTAAAACAACCAATATTAACAGAGTTGCATTCACCTTCTCTCTAGGTCACTCAGAATTTTAGAAAACTTATGCACATGATAGGCACTCATTCTTTTGGGAATGCATTAAAAACGATGTCATTAATTTTATAGAAGATGTGATAGTGGCCAAAGGAACCAGGGTGAGACAATAAAGACTCTTGGAGAATTGCAACAATTAGCAATCTGAGCCACTATTTGGACTGATATTTCCATGGATTTTATTGTTGGTCTTTTGAAAGAAAGTAACAAACTAGTCATCATTGTGGTAGTTGATTGTCTTTCCAAATATGATCATTTTTGTGCTCTCCAACATCCATTTACCCCGACATGGTTGCCCAAGTTTCTTTAGACCACATTTGAAACTCCATGGCATGCTTACCTCCATTATGTCAAATCATGATCCCACTTTCACCAACAAATTTCGGTAATAACTATTTAAACTATGGTCACTTGGTTGCAAATGAGCACCCCTTGTCATCCTCAAACATATGGCCCTACAGAATTAGTCAACAGGTGTATTGAAACCTATTTGGGATGTTTTGCATCCGAAAGCAGCATCAGTGGGCACAACGGTTACCTTTGGAAAAATGGTGGTATAAGACCATTTAACAAGAGGCTACAAAAATGACACCATATGAAGGATTCTGTCCAACAATCACCCTCCAATGGTTTATTATCTACTAAGTACTTCCAAGGTACATGCATTTGGTACTTTGCTTCATAATCATGGTGTCAATTTTTGCACACTAAAGTAAAATTTAGGAATGGATCAAAACTTCATGAAGCAACAAGCAAACCAACACTACTCAGAGCATTCATTTGTAGAAGGCAGCCATGTGTTCCTTCGGATCCAACCTTATAAGAAGACCTCTCTCAAAGTTAAAGGCCATCAAAAGTTTGCACCAAAGTTTAATGGCCCATATCAAATTGTTCAACAAATTGGTCTAGTGGCCTACAAACTAGCCTACAAACTAGCCTATTAGAGGAAATTTCAACTCAAAATGGGCCTCCTAAGAAGAATTAATAAAATAATAAAATAATATTTATTAATTTTGGAGGAAGAAAAGAAAAAAACTACTTTTTTGTTTGTATTTTTGGCATATATCCCCGTGTTTTTACTCAAATTTCGATTGGGAGAAATCATTGGATGCGGAATCAAATTCCGCATCCAACGAGTACCCACTCGGCATACTTTTGATGGACCCCGCTACCCCAAAAACAAGAAATACCTGAAAAAACGTGATGATGAAAGAAATATCATCATCATCACATTTTTTCAGGTATTTCTTGTTTTTGGGGTAGCGGGGTCCGTCAAAAGTATGCCGAGTGGGTACTCGTTGGATGCGGAATTTATTCCGCATCCAACGATCTCTTCCGATCGAAATTTGAGTAAAAACACAGGGAGATATGTCGAAAATACAAACAAAAACATTAGTTTTTTTATGATACCTATCCCCAAATTTATATTAAAAAGGTGTTTAAGACCTATACGGTATTTCAAATTTAAAGCAATTTCATTGGATAACACATGATGACATGGAATTTGAATCAAAGTTAAAAGGCCCATTTAAGATCCACCTAGTATTTCATGTGCCATGTTTGAAGAAGGCAGTGGGCCAGATTTATTATGTTTAAACTACATTGCCATACCTAGATGAAGAATGATCCATTTGGATCCAACCATAAGTAATTTTGGACACTCGGGAGGATCATGGACAAAAGAGAAATGATGAATTTAAAGAATTGTTCAAACTTAAATGTGAATCCAAGATAGTAGGTGAAAGATTGAAGAGGGTTGTTAAATTATCAAGTTTACAAGAATGTATGTTTTTCATGATGATGAGTGATGTAAGATTGAGAGGAAAAGTTGTGTGAAGAATCAATGTCCAATAAGAAAAATAGAAGAATACTTGGAGCAGAAAGAAAAGAAGGTGGAAATGGTACAAAGGGCTAAAGGATATGGAAGGGATGCATATGTGTAACAACATTGAGTTTAGTGGAGAGAATGCAACATTATATTCCATTGTTGAATGGGTGGTCGCCTTGTTGAGTGGGAAGCAATGTGAGGAAGTTGTCAGTGCAACAAGAAAGAGCATTTCTCAGATGATGGAGGAAGAGTTGAAGTAGGATCAACCAAACAAAATGGGAATTACAACAATAGAATAGATCATGGATATCTATATCCTATCATGAAATATGAACTATTGTTTTCCTTAACATATTTAGTGTTAAATGTTTATAGGAGTAACAAAAGCATGTGAGGATATGCATGGAAAGAGATGATCCTGGTGAAGTTCATGGTCAAGGTGAAGTTGAAGATGATGAGAGAATCTGTATTCTTAATGGAATAAAAATATGGAAGGGACATGTTTATTCCAAAGGAAATGGAATTATATCATCTTGATGAATGGGAAATTCCATATTTCTTTAACGATAACAACCTATGGATGAGTAAAACTAGTGAAGCAACCCGACATTATGAAGAACTGGTTATGACAATAAGAGGTATGTTTTATCTTGGGTGCACATCGAAATTCATTGAAATATTTATGTTGAAGATGAAAAATATAAAATACATTTGATCTGCATAGAAAAATTTAAACATATTTGGTGTATGGTTCCTTTAGGGTCTCTTTCATTTGTCCAACTATGGAAGAGAGATATGAAGTTTGTATACATTGTATATCCACCTAAACTTGCACCACAGTGTTGTCATCCCCTACCACTCTTTGCTCACAACCATAGAAACCAACTCAACCTCAAGGGATGGTAGATTTTTGTATAATGCAAAGCTTATGTACTATTCCTGCTCATTAAACTTCACCTTATCCCACAAAACTTAGATTTGTTTTTCTTTCTCCTCTAGTTTATCCTTCAGGAATTCATTTCTATATATTTCATAACCAATTTATTCTTCATTCAATTCACATGATCCTTAAGAAGTTGATTTTGTGTTCTAGATACCGGGACACCCCTAGCATTATTAACTTCCCATTTTTTACTCTAGGATTCTATTTTTTGTAGTGTGTTTGCAACTAATGCTTGTAATTCATCCTGCAAATGTTCAACCCTTTGAAGAGATTGGTGTTTGTTATCCAAGGAGCTTGCCATTCTGTAGCAAGTGTAATTGATGTTGTTATTGAAAGGTTCTACATATCGAATTGGGTAGTCCTCAACAATTCCCCCCTTCCATAGGGTTCAATTCACAGAGACTATCGTAGGATGATGGAATAACTCTACCTTGAAATTATTACAAACTTCTCTATAATCTAGACCCTTTCCATATGTCACCTAAATGAACCCAACCAAAGTAGTAGAGTATGTGCAAGTATATTTATTCTATTATTGAAAGGATCTTCACAAAGGTAATAAATTGGCCAATTACCCAGACCACCCTGGATGTCTATTCCCCTCCATAGTGCTCAATTCAATGTAAGAGGAAGAGGTGGCTCTACCATGCAATTATTACCTAATTCTCTGTAATCCAAACAGTTACAACACGATTCCTGCAAATAAGAGATTTCTATTTTGGTATGTTTATGACTTACCTTGAACCTAAGCAAAAAAATTCAAGATGAACATTATTGTCATGAAGTTCTATTGCTACTTGACTATCAATCACCTTGACTTTTGTTTCGACATAATATTAAGATCTATATGACCCATTATCCTCAGCACTGAAAGAAACTACCTCGATTCTTCTATAATGCTCTTTTCGACGCCATCCACTAGAGACTAACTTATAACAATGCTCTTGCCTAAATTCCTTGCAAAAAAAATATCAAATTCTACCAAACTATTAGAGAAACACTAGGTGGTCCAAGCCACTCGTTAATGAGAGAAGAGAACCTAGAGAAAAAACCTACTCACTCTCCACTGCACTGACAGAGGCTCTCTTCTAGAAGAGAATGAAATCATAGCCACATTATATGAACAAACTATTTGATGTCAACAAGTGAAGATAATGGATGTCTACCTCCAACCATTAATTGATGAATTGAAGCAATCATGGGAAGGGATACATGTGTACAATGTATCAAGACACATCATGACAAAGAGGTCTTTTACATTGTATGGAATATATTCATCCACCCACATGATTATTCAGGACTCGGATTTTTCTCTAGAAAATATATTGATTGATTTGTTTATATAAATAATATTATTTGGCATTATTCATTTGGTTTAGTTGTCTTATTTGGTACTAATGTATTTTTCTAGAATAACATCGTAATTCCTATTATAAAATGGTATCATGGAACTAAAATTTGTGGAGATTCTATAAAGGTTAAATGTGGTTTGAGCAACTATAAAATCCAGTGTATAAATGATTAAGGGTATTCCTCCTAGAAGACCACCCTTATAGAAGATAAGCTTTTACTTTGAATGGCAAACCAAAGAGGTCATGTAGACCTAAAATAATGACAACAATAGACTAGCTTAAGGAATATGAAATAGCGAAGGAGAAGGTAATCACATAACTATTCAACTCAAATGGGGAACCTATGTTCAATGGTCCTAAATTTTTTGACACTTATGTAGAGAAAATTCCCATTGGCATGAAAATGAACTGTGCATTTTATGAGCTTCCATATTGGGATAATTTTAAGAGTTCCCACTTACTGCATCCCATTTATATATTACAAAATGTTTCAATTCTTTATAGATGCACATATCTTAGAAAAAAAATGACACATTGGAAGTTAGTACAGATCTTGTTTCTTCGAATATTAAAAGGAAACATTAGCTTAGAAAAGAAACTAGGGTAGATGTCATGTAGGTATTTTAAATAAGGTGTTGTTCCATGGATTTTAAAGAAATGATTTTGTCCCCATCAAAGAATGTATATTGGGTGTGAAGGGACTTTTTTTTTATATGGGTTGACTTTACAACGTTGCTTCAATGAAGAAGGACATTTGTTGGGGTTGAAATCACATAGCCATCTAAACCTTCTAAGGTTATGTATTCCTGTTACATGTTTATTTTCTATAATCAAGATTATACGCTATGCACTCAGAATTTTATTCTTTTTTTTACACACTATAGGTTATATAATATATAGTCAACTATGATCAAATACAATAAACTATGGTCAATCATTGTCAACAACAATGACCTTTCCTTAACTTATTTATGAGTACTTAACCATAGCCTACCATAGTGAACCATGACCAACTACTAAACCATACTCTAATAATAGTCAATCATAGTCAACATGATCAACCATAGTCAACTAGAGTAAATAAACTATGGTGAATCATAATGAGTCATACTAAAACACAATTACCTTCGTTTAACTAACATTAAGGATTAAACTATAGTGGAAAAATTTATTTCAATATGGTCAATGTTATCAATGTGGTCAACAATAGTCAATAAATTATGGTTAGTTATACTAAACTATGGTCAACCATCATCGACCATGGTTCACAAAAGTAACCATTAGCCAACCATATTCCACATGGTCAGATTTACTATATCTATACATTTTGAACCATAGTCAACATAGTTAACTATAATCAAATTTATTATTATAATCATATATATTTTTCCATATCATTGTTATTAATAAAGATACTAATCATCTCTACATAATCATCTCTACATAATCATCTCTACATATACTAGTAATGAACTAACATGAAAATCCTTATGTACTGGACAGACTCACATATAACATGAGCTTCCTAGGTGTCAAAGTCATCCTCCCCTCCATGGCAGGAGGTATGGGTATCCATGGAATGCTACCATATTCGATGACAAAATCCTTGATGTACAATCAGTGGCACTAGAAACCTCCCCACCACACCATCCTTTGGAAATGTGATCATCTCTTTTATGTTTGTTTATATATGCATATGCGTATTCCTACTAAATGTAACAATAAAGAACATAAATGCACTAATGGAACTAATGAAGATTCCATATTTCCAAATTCATGGAACATGTTAGTGGCCCAATTAAAATTTATCCATTATATTTGAAGCATAAAAAAATAAGAGATTGTATATGCTACAATTACAATTTCTCGCATTAAATTTTGGGGCAAATCGAATCGATAAATTTTTTGTGCATTCACATAATGATGATGATGGTTAACGTCCCCTTAGACCAAACTTTGGTCTATCAGACCTAAAGAAAACGAATTATTTAGTTTGTTTTTAAATTTTATTTCTATGCTCAAAGAACTTGGAGAGAAGCATCTCGAGCTCACTATAATTTTGACAAGTTAAAAGGATAGGAAGGTCGGGATTGCAACAAAGATTATGAAACTGGGATCTAATGTGGGTGTATGCAGGGCACTCTAAGAGGAAGTGATTTTCATCCTCAATGTTCATATTCTCACAGAGGTGGCAGATCCTTTCCACCCATGGTGTTTTAGGAACTGCCCAACGACCTGTTTCACTATGTAGCTCATGAGAGTTATGTTCTTATAATATCTTAACTTTCTTTTAGCCTCTAAATCTTTCTCACACCACATTTTCTCCTTAAACTTTGAAGTAACAATATTTTTAATGTTATTAATATTTTGCAATGCAACATTTTTCGTCGATCTCCCAATGGTTTAACCAAGCCCTTACACACTAATTGCACTATAATTTATATGGGAAACATATTTGAGAATGAAGTTGTGGCACACTATTCTAAACAAAACAAAAGATGATATATTGTTTATATTAAAAATAAAATAAAAATTCTAATATGATTTATTTCTAAATAAAATACTTGAATTTATAAAAGAAATGCTCCATGTGAAAATTTTTATGAACAAATATTTTTTATAAATCTCAAAATGAGATAGATTTATAGTTTTACAATGTATCAATATTAATTTAAGCTATCGTGATTGTTTTCTTCTTCTTGTAATTTGACAATAAAAATTAGATACACAATATACTTTATTACTATAAGTACTATATTTAACTATATTGAAAGCATTCTTGTAAAGGGTTTATTATTCAAAGTTATTTTATCTTTTGTTTATGAAACTATTCTAAGTGGCCTTCCATATCCACATAGTCATGAAACTAGTCTCACTGGCTTTCCATATCAACATAGTCATAAATTAGTTTTAATGGCCTTTAATATCCACATAGTCATAGTTAAAATGAGTCCTATTCATTGCTAGGTTTCAAATAAAACCATCCTCAGATGAAACCCCTTGTCCCTTGCATTCATTGTTTCTAACAAATATATGCTTGTCTCACTTCTTATGC